>JAYKAV010003070.1:0-11791 GCA_035582835.1 Phoebastria nigripes | reverse complement strand
AGCTCTAACAATTTAACTAATTGGCTGTTGTCAGGCCAAGTCTACAAATTGATATGTTCATCTTTTGCTATATAGGAAATATTAGCACTATGATTTCTGGTCTTGGAGCTGGGACATGATTTTTATGTRCTGTAATTCTGTAATTGCCATGTTCCTCTGTATCCTGGCCTAGTTTTCCAAATAAGGTCTTACATTAAAAAAAGTGTAGAATAATCTTCCTTTCTTCCTTTCCTTTATGACTACTTGATACCATTTAAAAGGTGGAGCTGGAGTGTATGCAACAAAACCAAACTGGTCAGTATGAGAGTATAAGCTTAGATTATTTTCTTTTTATCCCTACTTTTTACTTTCTGTACTGTCTTAACTGAGTCATATTCATTGCATGAGGATTTTACTATATGGATATTTGTAAAATATTTTTACAAATATATGGATAGCATTCCATGTTGGTAATTCTTAACTTAGTTACAAAGCAAACATGATGCAGTGCTTTCTTCATTATGAAGGGTGGGGGAAAAGAGCCTCATGTCATTCCAGTAAAAATATGTATGTGTGTATTGGGCAGTTGGAAGAAGTTGGGGGAGGAAAAAAAAAACCAAACCTACAATGATTTAATACTTTTTTTTGGTGGCTTGCCAGTGAGGCCAAGGAAAGTCACATTGTCAGCTCATCACTCTGAACCCCATGGTACTATCTGAAGTGCTTCATGTATCATTCATTACAGCAGGTAGAGGTGAAATGTGGTTCACTTTAGCAGTAAACTCCTTTAGGACTGTTTGGTTAAGTGACTTAATGGCTTATTCTTAATGTTCTTTTCTTTTATCTTGAGACCTCATAACTCAAAATGACCAAAAATAATTCAAATTCTTCTTGGCAGCAGGTCACCTGTGAAATATTTTCTGTCCAACTTTATTACTTTTGAATACAAAATGCCAAGAAAAATGTGTGTGCATGTCTGGATGTATGAAAGACTTACAGATATATACATCATCTATGTACATCTATTGCTCCTATATACCTTCTATACACTTCTGTGGCTTTTTACAATGGCAACAAAGAAAAAGTATTTTAAATTATATAATCTGTACCTCATTATAATCTGCTCCATCTTAAAAGCACTTAAGTCTTGACATAAGCCAAGTGACATAAAAGCAAAGCAGAATTAGAGGCAGTGGGACTTAGTGGGATAGGGAAAGAAGCAGTGAAGAAAAGATGAGAGCTAGTGAGTATTTGGGGAGAAGAGGGGAATTCAGAGGCAGCAATCTTTGGTCTAAATTTTTGTCTGATTTTTTTTTTCCTAATACAGAAGATATCTATGCATGTTACATGGAGGAATTTTTAGAAAACATTCAACACCAGCTACAAATAGAAAAACTTGGAAACTCTATTTAAAAATAAAATGCCTCAGAACTGCCTAGAAGGATAATTGTATTCATTCTCCATACATCTTTTAAATTACATTATCAGAAAAGATAAATGAACAGTCAAAATGAAAATTTTATGTAAATAGAATTTGCCCAGAAAAAATCCTTTCATAGGTAAATTGCAGTTATGTGGAGATACAGAAAAAGTGGCAAGTTCAAGGGTAGTGGTGTCCTGGGCTGTGATCAAAGAAATCAAAGTTAGTAGTCTCTCTCTGTAAGACCCTGGTATAACTATATGTAGACCAAAACAGATTAAATAAAAGTCTGACAAAAGGAAGTGAATCCAGGCAAAACATACGTAAGGTGACGAATAGCAAATATCTGTTAAGTAACTCCTTTCTAGCTTCTGTTTTTTAATTAGCCAAGCAAAATGAAACCTATTTATTAGCATTTTGTTGTCTACCTATTAAAAGCAGTGAACGGGAGAGGTACCAGGCAGTTGCTAGAGGCGGAGCAGGAGGTACTGCGGCATTTCTCAAATCTGAGCCAGAGCCTGACTGTAAGACTGCTGTTCTCCTCTTGTACTCCTCTCCCTTAAGACACAAACCATCCTCACACAATACTAAAGGAAGCATCCTATTTACATTTAAAAAAACACCGAAACAATAACAGAGTGAATTTGCTTTGAAGCAGGTCTTCTTGGAGCCTATACATTTCTAACCTTCTACCATGTGTTTTAAATATATTAACTAATTTCTTTTAATAATGAAAGCTTGAACAGAAAGTCTAGCCATGAATTTGCCAAAAAATAATTCTGCCACCATTAACAAATAGCTTGCTCTTTAAAACTTCTTGGTGTTTGGCAAGAAAATAATTACATTATCAGAGAGGAAGAGGGATCTTTTTCTCTCTTGCAAAAGCACGTCTTCAGATTTTGGCAAATTTGTAAATCCAGGGAATATTGCTTTTGCAGTGGGCCGGGAGACCTGTTAACGGCTGGCTTCTAATTTTTGGAGTATTCCAGCCATAGCTGCCTTAAGCTTTGAGCTCTCTGAACCTACTCTGTCGTACCCAAACACCTCTGCAGTTATGGTTACTGACAGGACACAGGCTTAACGAAGAGGCCATGACATGAAAATGTTAAGAAAGAACAGAATTCAGATGAAAGGATTTTAAAAACAAAGTTAGGCTCACAACAAAAATGTGGATGGGTTGGAAAAAGCCATGAGCTACCTTGCCTTGTAGTACTGTGCAGTCAGACCAGTTCTTGCAATCTGCCTGATTTCTTACAGCAATCCGTGACTGTCAAACACAAAGCTGCCCAGGCCTCCTCCTGGAGCAGGCAGTATTGGTCCATGGTCAAAACAGAATTTTAGCTGAACTGTGATGTGCATCTCATTAAAATACACCTTTGGCCTAGAGGGACATGCAGTGGTCTTTGAGAGAAATTTTGGTTTTGCTTCTTCTGCTCACTGGTGGACATCACAGCATGAATTAGACTTGCAGGCCTCATGTTTTTCCCAGCTGAGACAACATCCTAAAATTCTCCACATGTGGTCAGAGAGAGCACTGTGGGTTGAATTGGTGAGAAATGTCAGATCTGTCACTCGGTTGTTAGTACGCCAAGTGGAAAGAAAAAGATGGTGGTTGTGTGGAGATCTGTTACCATCTCATGGCTGCCTTCCTTAGCTTGCTTTAGGCATATTGTGTGGAATAATGCGTGCACCCTTATTAACAGTGATATGTAGCCTAGTAGATAAGGGTGGAGAAGTAGGGTAATTAGCCTGCTAAGAGAGGAAGTTCATATGATGAGCTGTTGGCAAAACTGTATGGATTGTTTTGTGTGGNTTTTTTTTTTTTTTTTTTTTTTTTTTAAATTACCTCATTCTATGTCATTGAAGCATACTGCTTAGTATTTCCAGGGATTACTGTAAAGAAGGTTCAAATGTAATTCCTTAAGTAGTCATTTATTTATTTATTTATTATTTTTGAAAAGTAAATGCAGGGAGAAACTCTGTTTGTCAAGAGAGTTCTCTAGGACCTCTCTTGTCCTTTGAGTTCCCAGGATAATTGCTAATGCTTAGGAGATTCCTTTGGTCAGTTCCTAGGATGAATTTCCTTAGACCATGCTGGCTTGACCATATCTATTTCCTTTCAAAGAATTTATAATACATTCTTTCTATATTCTTGTTTGCATCTCTGTCTCCTTATTAAGGCTGGTCTCATTAAATTTGCTTGATTCTTCACAAAAAGGAAATGAGTGGTTTCTTCAGACTTAACTGTGTTCTCAGCTAGCTGCTGCTTTTTCCTATCTGTCAATGAGCCAAAACATCCTCTTATTTTCTGATTTTTTTCAGTATAGCTGTAGAACTGCTTGTTGTTGCCTTTCATGTTCATTGTTAACCAAATCTTGCTTTGTGCCTTATCTTTCTGATACTCTCTTGACATGTTTATGCTGTTGCTTTATATTCATTTTTCATTATGTGCCCCTAATACGACTTCCTGTGTAAATCCTTTCATGGGCCAGACTGTTCACTGAAGATTTCTGTAATTGCTSTAACTGTACCAAAAGCTCTTACTGAGATCTTCATGCAATGTAGCCATGTTTGCTCAGGTGTAAAATATTTCTTGAAGACTTTTTCCCATGTTTTCTTATCCTCAAAGCATTTTGAAAGCAATATTTGTTCTAACCTTGTATTATAACTGGCCCCATGTAAGTTTACTTGGTTTAGGTGAAATAAAACAAAATGTATTGTTATGGCCTCTTACAGACATGCACATCCAAAGATGTATCTTCTGAACAGACCATGGGAAAAATAAAATTCTAATGAGTAGATGGAAGTACCAGTTTGTGGCACTGTAGTGATGCAGAATGTTAAAGTGGGGGAGGATTATTTTCTTATTTCTAGGAAAGTGGATGACAGGTGCTTTCATTTTCTTGGCAGGCAGTTCCTTAGTTACTGTGGAGGCAGTCACAGAATAATCTTGAATATCAGCTCTTCAGCCAGGATGGAAAAAAAGGAAGTGGGGCAGAGCAGCCACATTCTCATACRTTTTAGGCAAGACAGATAAATGCCAAGAATATTATAAAGTACATAAAGTTAGGGCAGAGAGTGGGAGTAAAAGGAGGTTGGCCCTTTCTGTAAGAATGAGCAGAGAGGTAAGGGTCATGGTTAGATGCTGTCTGAGTAGAGATCCATTCCAGGCCACATGAAGGTTCCGTACCTCTTAGTTTTCAACCTCCTCCTTGCTCTTTGCAGCCAGTCCGGCTACTTAAACTCAGGTTTTGGGTAGTCCATGGGAAACTCAAGGAGCTTTACTGTGCAGATGCATCTTGTATGCTCCAACTCTGCACCATAGGCAGCTACCCACAAAGCAGTCTAGGTGTTCAAGGAGAAGAAATGGGATCAAAATTATTATTACTGTTATTTTTAGTACTGCATCCAGTTCCTCGTTTTTGATGCCATTAACCACTGTTTTCTTTAATGTCATAGCAGTTTCCAGTTGTGCACTTTAATTTGCTTTTTCACACATGTAGTCAACAGGCAGTTCATCTGTCTACAAAGCTGTATCTTAGTTTGTTCATAACGTTGTTGTGTTAGTACAGTCCTTAGGATAACAAATGATAAAATATAAGAGAGTTTGAGTAAAAAAAACATGCTTGGAACAGTCTCTGGAACTTTTGATATAGTGTATCGGGTTTGTGTGGCGAGGTTTTGGGCGGGGGGGTGGGGGGGTGGGTGTTACAGGGGTGGCTTCTGTGAGAAGATGCCAGAAGCTTCCCTTATGTCCAATAGAGCCAATGCCAGCTGGCTCCAAGACGGACCTGCCGCTGGCCAAGGCCGAGCCAATTAGCAATGGTGGTAGCACCTCTGTAATAACATATTTAAGAAAGGGTAAAAACTGCTAGGCAACAGCAGCCGGGAGAGAGGAGTGAGAATATGCAAGAGCAACAACTCTGCAGACACCAAGGTCAGTGAAGAAGGAGGGAGAAGAGGTGCTTTAGGTGCCAGAGCAGAGATTCCCCTGCAGCCCGTGGTGAAGACCATGGTCAGGCAGGCTGTCCTTCTGCAGCCCATGGAGGTTAACGGTGGGGCAGATACCCACCTGCAGCCTGTGGAGGACCCCACACTGGAGCAAGTGGATGTGCCCTGTGGGAAGCCCACACTGGAGCAGGCTCCTGGCAGGACCTGTGGACCCGTGGAGAGAGGAGCCCACGCTGGAACAAGTTTGCTGGCAGGACTTGTGACCCCATGGGGGACCCATGCTGGAGCAGTCTGCTCCTGAAGGACAGCACCCTGGGAAAAGGACCCATGCTGGAGCAGTTCGTGAAGAACTGCAGCCCGTGGGAAGGACCCACGTTGGAGAAATTCATGGAGGACTGTCTCCCATGGGAGGGACCCCATGCTGGAGCAGGGGAAGAGTATGAGGAGGAAGGAGCAGCAAAGATAACGTGTGATGAACTGACTGCAACTCCCATTCCCCATCCCCCTGTGCCACTTCAGGGGAGGAGGTAGAGAATTCAGGAGTGAAGTTGAGCCCAAGAAGAAGGGAGGGGTGGGGGAAAGTGTTTCAAGATTTGTTTTTATTTCTCTTTTTCTGCTACATACCTCATTCTATTACCACTTTCACTCCCCCCAATAACAGATAATGACACACAGAAAGGCTGATCTGTACTTCTTGATCTTGGTTAGATGATGTATCAAATTTACTAAAGAATTTAAGAGTCGGGTGTGAAAATTCATAGCTGTTCAAAGACCCTTCATTCCTCTCCAGCAGTGTGGCCATTTCTGGATGTCAACCCCGTTCCTTTTCCGTAGCTACTGATAATACTGAAACAGGCAGGTTGCCTGGAACTATCTTTTGTTTCCAAATGGTTTTTTTACTGTTACTGGGATGAAGACTCGGGAATTCTATTGACAGGTGAACCTGATCTCCCTGACCATTTTGCATAGCCTAAAAAAAAAAACCCAAACCCACAGTGATTTCCCTTCTTGTGTCCTTTTCATAGAAGTAATCCCAAAGAGTAGTTGAGTTTGAAGCTGTGAAACTACTTAGGCGCTGTGTAGGGATAATCAGTGCCCCTCTGTGGTGGTGCATTCCCGCCCCACCTCCTGGGCTGCTCCACAATCTCAGAAACTCCTGTTAAACCTTGGCCTTGGTGTAATGAGTCAGGTGGCAAAGTGTCCCTTTACCATATCAGGAACTCTTGCATAGCTGAGGTTGGGGAATGTACTGATTGTACCAGAAACTTCTGCTGCCTGGCCCAAGTGGAGGACGAGAGCAGGGATGTCATCCCCTGATACACTTATCTGAGTTGTAGCTCAAGTGGAATGATACCATTGTTACTGAAACCTTGAGAGTTTGATGGATGACTAAAGTCAATCATCTTGTGACCCTATAAAAAGTGGTCCCAAGTGAGGCCCTTTGAGCTCTCCTGGACCACAGTGGGCTGCACCCAGAACCTCCCTCTGAGTGGAACGCTTTTCAGAGTTCACAGACTCTCAAGTTTGCGATGTTTGGAGGACTGTCACCGACTGGCACGGGACCTGGGCTGCAAGACTCCTTGGCCGAAACACTCCTTGAGGCTCAACCCTTCACCTGTTGAGAAATGCCAAGACATTTGATGTGAGTATTTCACTGAACTCGAGGGGAATTTTTAACAGGTATACCTTTGTATATTTATCTATTTTTTGTGTCTGTATGCGCATGTGTGTGAATTGATGGAGGTACCCTGTGTCTGTATGCGTGTGTGTGTGAATTGACAGAGGTACCCACTAGCGAATACAGTCTGCTAAAATCTTATGATCTATCTTAAGATTGGGAATGAACCTTAGACTACTGCTAAACACATATAATCCTTTAGACATAAACCGTTGACCAAGTCTGGGACTAGGGGTGGATCCAGCCAGGTCTACTCTGAATCTTGTGACTCAACAGGAGGGTTTCTTCACCCTTTTTTGTATTAGATATATAAACTGTTGACAAAGTCTGAGACTAAGATTGGATCCAGCCGGGTCTTCTCTGAACCTCGTGACTCAATGGGAGTGTCTCCCTTAACCTTTTCATCCTCAGCCTCTGTATAAATCATTCCAACTCAATTCTAACACGATGTCCTGATTTCGGCTGGGATAGACTTAATTTTCTTCCTAGTAGCTGGTATAGTGCTGTGTTTTGATTTAGTATGAGAATAAGGTTGATAACACACTGATGTTTTAGTTGTTGCTAAGTAGTGTTTACACTAGTCAAGGACTTTTCAGCTTCCCATGCTCTTTTCCTTTGTATGCTTTATCCGTGTAGTAAGTGATAGAGTGAACCTTGCCATCGAACTGTTAAGTTGTGCTTTTATAAATTTCTATTAAAATCGCTTTCTGCTAATACCTTCGACAGTGATTCTTTAAGCGGCCTCTAAACCACTGATTCGTGACACCCTCACCCCACAAGATTTTCTTAATCATGTCTTAAATCCATGTTAAAAAACAAAGAATAAGATTATTATCTTATATTCAATGCATTTTTTTGTTAATTAACATTTATAGTTCTAGATACTCTTGTTATTTCTATATGCTTCCTGGAAACTTGCTAAGACCTTAAGAGTCTTCAAAGAATTGCAGCAGTGAGTTCCTCAGTCCACACACATTTTATGGGGAAAAGATCTTTTTTGGGGGTTGCATTTTCCATTTTTACATTTCTTGACTGCCTCATTGTGAAAGGTAGAACAGAAGGTCCTGACAGATCTTCTGTATATCCTTTACAATGCAAAGGAGAATTGATAAATATCCTATATTTTAGGATATCTATTTCTTGACATTTTAAAGGATGCTTTTAAGTGTTTCTCTGAAAAAATTACACACTGCTAATGTGTGTGTGAAATATAGCTTTTGATATTTTTCAAGTGGAAAGGCCTTGGGTTGTAGAAGTGCCTTTTTAATTGTCCTGGAAAATTTCATTCCTATACAGTGGTAAAATTTGGATTCCCCTTTCATTTGCCCTTCTTAGGGATATCCGGTCTGTCAAAAACTGATGAACATCTGAAGAATCCAGGTTGTGCTACTGCCAAGGCAATAACAGATGCTGCTGCAGCAGCCGAAACTGCAACCACAGTGGCTACTTCTGTGCTGAAAATGCTGACGTGTCACTGTAGCGGAGCTTGGAGGTAGTGGCTGCTTCTGCTACAGTTGTACAGAGTACTGTCAAGTTTTGGTGGTTGTTTTCTTTAAGCTTCAAGCAAACAAAGAATCAATCTTAAGAATTTACTTTTTTTTTTTTTTTTAAGAATTCTATTAGAAGAATACTTCTGTTGTAATTTTCAGCACTCACAATCTAGAACTGAGCTTACAATCGTCTGCACGTGTTTCCTGTGTCTCTTTTCTGCATCTGCATTCTGATTCTGAATTGCATGGTCACATGCAGTTTTTTCCCCTCGTTAATTTTGCCTCATTTAGAGTCCAGAGTAGAAACATCAAGGGGCTGAAAGCTGGTTGTGTGAGCAACAGTGGAATTGCTTTTTAAGTATTTCACTTCTCAGTAACAACCTCCTGATGTAGTCCCTTGCATGTAACTTGATGTGGTTTATTGTGTGTCCCTTCTTATTCATCTGTTTGCTAAGGTTAGTGATTCCAGTCATGGAATCATAGAATGGTTTGGGTTGAAAGGGACCTTTAAAGATCATCTAGTTCCAATCCTCCTGGCAAGGGCAGGGACATCTTCCACTAGATTAGGTTGCTTAAAGCCCCATCCAGCCTGACCTTGAACACTTCCAGGTATGGGGAATCCACAGCTTCTCTGGGCAACCTGTTCCAGTATCTCACCAACCTAATAATAAAAAATTTCTTCCTTATATCTAATCTAAACCTACCCTCTTTCAATTTGAAACAGTTAGCCCTTGTCCTTCACTACAGTCCCTGGTAAAAAGTCTCTCTCCATCTTTCTTATAAGCCCCCTTTAAGTACTGAAAGGCCGCAATAAGGTCTCCCCAGAGCCTTCTCTTCTCCACGCTGAACAACCGCACCTCTCTCAGCCTTTCTTCATAGGAGAGGTGTTCCAGCCATCTGACCATTTTCGTGGCCCTCCTCTGGACCTGCTCTAACAAACCTACGTGTTGTACTGAGGACCTCAGAACCGGATGCAGTACTCCAGGTGGGCTCTCACAAGAGTGGAGAAGAAGGGGAGAATCACCTCCTTCAACCTGCTAGCCATGCTTCTTTTTATGCAGGCCAGGATACGGTTGGCTTTCTGGGCTGCAAGCACACATTGCTGGCTTATATCTAATTTTTCATCCACCAGTATCCTTACGTCCTTCTCTGCAGGGCTGCTCTCAATCCGTTCATCGCCCAGCCTGTACTGATACTGGTGATTGCCCCAACCGAGGTGCAGTACCTTGCATGTGACCTTGATGAACCTCACTGGCCTACTTCTCAAGCCTGTCAAGATCCCTCTGGATTGCATCCTTTCCCTCAAGCATATAAACTGCACCAGGTCATTTTCATGGTTTAAACCCAGCTGGCAACTAGGCACCACACAGACACTAGCTCACACGTCCCTGAGTGCAATAGGGGAGAGAATTGGAAGGGGAGAGAATTGGAAGGGTAAAACTGAGAAAACTCATGGGTTGAAATAAAGACATTTTTACATGGCATTTTCTATGCAACCAACTTTCTTTTTAAAGACTACAATTCAGATCTCTTAACAGATTAATATCTTTGGAAACAAGAAATTCCTAGGGTTCAATGGCTTTTCTGATGATAATTGTACTCCATTTAAAAAACTATTATCAAATTATTGATGTTACAGCCTAAAAAAACCCAGAATGTAAGGCACCGCCAAAGCACAAAGGCGGGCATGGAAACAGAAAGTTTCCAGAAGAGCCTCTTACTCAAAGACAGAGAGCAGGAGGGGACACAGGAGTGCAGATGCAGTCGCCGAAGTGCCAAATAAGAGAGGAAGAAAGCATTTTTATCTTTCGTTGTTGTTTATCATCCAGTCATGAAGGTGCAGAGGCTGGGCCACTGGTAGGGAGCCGGCCAGGCGCTCCTGCAACGCTGTTGGCGCCATCTCGCGCAAAGGAGCCTGGATGGCCGGGGTACTGCCAGGTCATCCCTGTGGCAGGTGGACCCACTGCCATTGATGATTCAATTGTTCTTGAGGTGGATCCACCTCCATGGGCTCCGTGCTGTCATCTGGTGGATTAACAGCCATTGGCCCCATGCCATGCTCCGGTGGATCAAGGTCCATGGCCTCCACGACGTCATTTGGTGGGCTGTCACGCCTGGGCCTCACACCGTGCCTCAGCAGATAGACACGCCAGGGCCCCATGCTGTTCCCCTGTGTGCCCACAGCTGTGCGCCGGACGACTTCAGTTGCATGAGCACGGGCCATTGATCTCATGGCGCAAGGGGTGATGTTGTTCCTCCTCCTCCTCCTCCGCTGATTGCCCTTCTTTAGGCTCCTGGGAGGTGCCTTCCTCTTTGGCGGTTGCGGGAACCGTCTCTGTGCTGTCCCACGCAAAGGTGGGCAGCCACCCGCCTCGCTGCTCTGGCCGCTCCCTGGCAGGCAGACACGCTTGGGCTCCATGGCATTCACGGCGTTCTCTGGTGGGCCTACAGCCATGCGCTGCATGCCGTTGATCAGAGAAGCGAGGTCAGTCGCGCTCATGGCAGCACGAGGGGTGATTTTGTTCCTCCTCCTCCTCCGCTGCCTCTGCTTCCTCCTCCTGGGAGGTGCCTTCCTCCTCTGCGGTTGCGGGAAGYGGCTCTGTGCTGTCCCACGCCAAGGTGGGCAGCCGTCCGCCTCGCAGCTCCGGCTCCTCTTCCTTCCAAGCATGCTTGGCATCAGAGGACCTGGAAGCTCGGCGAACTGTGGGCCAGCTGCAGGGGCCCCTGTTTTTATAGGGCCAGAACAAAAGGCGGTGAGGTGGCTGGTGACAGCAGGAGGCCACTGTGATGGTGATCGTGACTGTGGCTGATGCGTGTGGCCAAATATGGTGGGTTTGGGCGTTGGGGGCCTGTGGCCTGAAAGATGCCCAAATGTGGGAGAAGGAGAAGGGTCGCGGGGACTGAGGGCCCCTTTCCTGGAGGGGAAATCCCGCCTGCCATGTTGCTTGCCCGAGAGAAAGGCTGCCCCTTGGGCACAGGGACCACCTGCCACCTCCCCTCATGAGCCCTGGGCTCCAGCCCCCTCCTCATCCCGTGCCCGGGGTCCCCTTGACAAGACAGCGGCAACAATGTTCCAGGTGGGTCAGGGGTCCTCAGTCACCCCTGTCCTGGTTTCGGCTGGGATAGAGTTAATTTTCTTCCTAGTGCTGTGTTTTGGATTTAGTATGGAAAGAATGTTGATAACACACTGATGTTTTTAGTTGTTGCTAAGTAGTCTGCTAGTCAAGGACTTTTCAGCTTCCCATGCTCTGCCAGGTGCACAAGAAGCTGGGA
>JAYKAV010003069.1:396748-527136 GCA_035582835.1 Phoebastria nigripes | reverse complement strand
AGTATTTAAAAGACGTGTAGATGAGGCACTTAGGGACATGGTTTAGTGGGGCATGGTGGTGTTGGGTTGATGGTTGGACTTGATGATCTTAGAGGTCTTTTCCAACCTTAATGATTTTATGATTCTATGATTCTTTCGGGGCTGGGAATTCGCTAGAGTCCATGAATCTTCATAGTCTAATCTAGTTCATAGGTCTTTCTGGTGAGTCTGGATAATTCCTGTCAGTATAGCAAAAAGATTATGTGACTCACCTAAAATACAGCTTATCTTTTGGCTAGTTAATTTGTAAGTTGTGTTCTGAAAAGGTAATGCTATAGGAGACAGCACTGAATAGCTCTAAGCTTAGCTCCATGGGAATAATGACTTAGTGACCAAAGGGAGAGACTTGCACTCAAGTACGTGGATTATCCTAATGTTTCCAGACACGTAACGGCAAATTTTGACATCACAGAGACTGAAAGACAAAAACAGATCCTGGAAGACTTAAGTCCAGAGTAAGTACTGAATCACAATAATCCAAACTTATTTTCCTTGGGATGTAAAATGTAATTCATGCTCTAGGCAGCGCTAGGCCATGACCTTCCCATGTGCTTCAGTTCTCATCAGAAAATACAGCAAGGTGTGTCACAATATTATGGAGATGGCTATATTGACACTTTCACTTTGAACATGTTTTATACAAATCAATCTTCATTTTAGTTTAGGAAGCATGGAGAAACAATATACACAGTATACAATACACACAGAAACAATACAAACAGTAGTTCAGGCAGTAAAAGGAATTAGATATTGTACATTTCTATTTTACAATCTAGCACTAGATAACCAGACTAGGTCACCTGACCTTGCAAGTTCTCTAGTCTTCTGCATGCCCACAGGAGTACAGAACAGTGGGAGGAATACAGGTTCTGACCCCACTTCTCCATCCAGTGCACCAAAGCTGAAATGAGTTGGACATTCATCTATAGCCTGGCTGGACAAGGACCTTACAGTTTCCWTACTGGAGAAGAGAGCTGGACAGGAAGGAAATGGAGAACAACCATCATGCTTTGCTTGAATTATTGGTCCTTAAGTCAAATTTAGAATAAAAGAACTCAGTAAAGAAAATCTCTGGGGAAAGAAAAAGCTTAGTATAAAACTTCCCAAGCTAAAAGGACAGTAGAATGAACTTTCCATTGTGCCAGTACACTTTGATTAGTCATATCATTATGACTCTGTGGTGAGCTTTTTTTCAAACCAGTCAAACAAAATGGATTCAAGTAATCTTCTTAGTGGATAATGGGCTTTCATTGGGAAAAGAATAGTCGGAGAGACAGCTCAACTGAAAGACAGACAATGAAAATGTATTTGACAGTCAGAATGTCTTGATTAAACTACGTTATGTAAATTGGTTTATTAAGCAGAAATTACAACTTGGAGCATCTCACCATGTTTTATATGATGAGACTAGATTACTGTTATAGAGAATAATCTTTTTTTCATTTCTAGAATTCAGACTAGTAAACTTCTGCATTCTGACAGGGAGAGAAGAAATGGGTTTCCCAAGACTTCGATAGGTTTACCTGATGTAAGATTTATGTTTTGTTTTGTTTTTTAAAGGAATTATGAGAATTGGTTGCCTCCATCTAGACTGTGGTAGAAGTTCATAGAAGATGTAATAGGAATACTTATTATGCCTGATATTTCAAAAATGACCGTCTAACAGAAAAGATATCCTTTTGCTAGGCAACAGAAATACAGAAATTGAATCAGGATAATTTAGCACATGCACATAAACCATTCTTGGTCATGCTAAGAATCTTTGCAAATCCTGTTTAGTGTGTGCATGAGTTCTCTGCTACACCATTTCAGCCACAGCATCCTCTGAGGAACAGTTGTGCCAATGGGGAGGGTTGTCTATACTACCCCGCTCCCACACAGGCTGCTATGTGAGACCATTCCTCAGCCCTGCACAGACGACAACACTTTATTCCCTTGAGGAACATTGGCAGTAGCAAAGCCTAGAAAGGGAATTTTGGTCATCAATTCTGTCAACTGTTTGTTTCAAGTGGAGCACCACAGTAGTTCCCAGTCTAGCCCAGGGAACTCTGCACAGATCCCAGTCCCACAGTGTTGACATTCCCTATGGATTCTCAGCTTTTAGGCTATCAATCAACCTCATTTTCATTTAAGCAGCTTTTCTCCTGAAAAGCTGATGGAATGAAATATCCCATACGACGAATATTTTAAAATAAATGTTGCCATTCTTCACATACAAGGCTAATAGAACTACCATTAAAAACAGTTAAACAACATTTCAGTGACTGAAGTTATATAAGAGAATTTCCATATTTAATTTTGTTTTTCATTTGCTAAGRGTGAAGCACTGAACTCCCATACTCTTTAAATATCCTCATTTGATGATCAAAAATCTTTTAACAGATCAAAGTAATTTAAATGAATATAAATTCTTACTCTGTGTTTATCTGAAATAATTTTTACTGCCATTTTTCCTATGCAAGTACTACTTTGACCTAAGATACTCCTAAAGATCCAAGCTACTCATGGGGATTAATATTATAATCAGTAAAATCAGAGATGAGGAACAGTGTTACATTTATTTTTCTTTTACTTATTGATTCCAAGAGTAAACAACAGTCATAACAGTTAGAGCTCTTGTGTATTTTGATCCTCACAAAAGTTATTTTTAAGACCTGAGGGACCTGCAACTCACAGTGAAAATGTTTTCAAATGTCCAGCCATCCACACCACACAGCAGTTGCTATCGAAACCACAAGAGCTCCCTGTTAATGAGCTTCAAGCAACTTTGAGAAGACTGGCAGTCACCCCCCCCCCCCCCCCCCCAATTCATTTGAATTACAGACCAACTTTATTAACTGTAAGTGATAGCTCATATGGCAGACAGAATATCTTCCAACACTGACTCAACTGCCTCACCTAGAGCTGTAGCATGACCTCTGTCCAGCAATAGCTTCCAAACACCACCAGTGCATGCAAGTGATTAGCGACACAACACGTCTCCAATACACTATAAGACTCAGGGCACCTGTCTTTGTTAGCTAAGAGAGGGGAACCTCTGTCCTTTCCCTCAGGTTAGCAGCTCACCATATGCAGGACTCTACTTCATCCTTTAGTTGTGTGTGTTAAGGGAAGAAGAATGCTCAGACAACAGCTGCTGTTCTGTTGTGTGTATGCGTTAAGCTAGATCAGCTCCCTGGTGGCAGCCATATATTGACCCCACAAATAGTCATGTTGGCTGAAAGAGCTGAGCACTGGGAGGCTTGAACACCTGGCATTGCTGCTGATCTTGTGATGAGAGACTGTCCCACAGCCAAGACTTGCATTACCTTTGCCATGGTTTCTGCTGGCGTAATTCTGTTTCCCAGATACTTGAAGAAGCGAGGCCTGTTGGTAACTGAATGATCAAGTGATGTGACTGTTCCACAACTAACTCTGTGGATCCTATGGCTGAGAGGATGTATTCTTACCACATAGGTGGATGTCTGATGTTCAGAGGAAACCATGGAAAAATTGCATAATTCAACTGACATGTTAAGATCAGAGGAAAAGGCCATCTTTCCTGACACCTGCAGAAGTTAACTAGTGCAGTCCTTGAATCAGAAAGCAAGAAATTCCTTATTGCTTGCATATGAATACAAGGGCTGAATTKTGATAGCAAAGAAGGTATTTGGGGGGGGCGGGGGTGTTGGTATGAATAAAAGTGTTCCATGTAGAAAAAGACGGGAATGTATAAGCTAGGAAACAATTCTTTTCTCTTTCCTCAACCTGAACAAAACTCTTCTCTGTAAGCTGCCCTTACATTCCCATGGCATGTACTGTCTTGCAGAGAAATTAATCAGCCTGTGCAGAATTTCAAAACCTTAAAATAAGTGATGGAATCTCTACCTTTTCATATCTCAGCTGTATATCTCTATACTTGGCTTCAGGCTACTCCTATCCCTTCATCAAAGTGAGAGCAATTCTCTTTTTCTCTGGACAGTGCTCTTTGACAGGTATTTATTGATACTCATCTATTCCCACCTCATTTTGGCCCTAGCTACAAGGCAGCCCTGAGTCCTCCATGTCATCTGTCTCTTATTGTCTTAAAGACGTTTCATTTCCACAGCTGTTGAAATTCACCAGTTAGAAATTGGCCCGAATCAAAAACCATTCACTTCAGAGAGCCTAAATTTAAGCCAGAATCATGACTGGAATTTCAGAGCAGCTGCACCTTCCCACCTACACAGAGTCATAAATCAAAACAAAAACATGATCCAGACACATCTAAACTTCAGAGATTTTGAAAACCAAAGGAAGATTAGCCCAGATTTTGAGATTCCCTTTCCACTTTCCCCCACACAAATGTAGGCACATGCAGATATATGGAAGGGAGAAATTTCAGGAGAACTAGAGGATGAACAGCCACCTCTTCTTTCTAAATATATTGAAGAGATCATTTGATTTACATCTTGCCTTCTAAAGTGGTAACAAAACTGGAAAAACACTGTCCCTCTTGTATCACCATTTTGACAATGACAGGTTGAAATGAATCCTCACTAAACATTCTGGAGAGGTGAGGTCATCAGCATTATGACATTCCATTGATGACTCCACTCCTTCCGAGCAGCTACTGATCAATGAAACTGGTTTATCTCTGATAACCTCACAATTAAAACTCCAGGCTGGACTGATTTGCAGCCACCTGATGCTCATGATATCAGGGCCATTCAGCCTTTCTCACTTCTGTCTTCTGGAAGTGACTTTAGTGCTTGTGCTGGAGTAAGGTATTGCAGTTTCCTTGCTTTCATCCTCCCATGACCAATGTCTGATAATAAATCAGGTTCACTGTTGATTTGCTAATCAGAAGAAAAAATACCAGAGGTGGTGTATGTTTAGAGCGAAATTTCTCTCACATGCTTTGGAGGTATTCTTCTGATAAACATGTTCCCTTCCTCCACTTTCACTGTCTGTAGTACACCCAATCAAACTAAGAATTGGTATTTTAAATCTATCATTAGGAAATGACATGTTGAGCAGTAGGTGCCTGAATTCAGCTACACTTTTGCAACAGGTTTCAGTGAYGAAAGCATTGCATCCCAAGTGGCAAACTGCATTCCTTTGGTCTTGTAAGTTTTCAATATTAAAAAAAAAAAAAAAGCAGACAAGACTGAAGAAAATAAAACTGTGGCAAAAAGGAGGCTTTAAAATTTTAAGAGCTACTTGTAAATTACAGAAAAATTTTGGTAGTTAATATTTTTGAGTGCTACTGAAATACAGAAGCATCATTCCATGTTTTAGTATGGCTTATCTCTTAACTGTTCAGATCTGTACAGGCTCTTACATAACATTTTTGTGTCCTGCAAAGCAACAAACGTACAACCCAGAATTAGAACAAGGTGAAGAAATAACCTAGCTCTTACAAAAACAAAAGCAAAAAATGTCATGACAGTATGTCACCTTCAACATACAGAAGAAAATAAAATGTAAACCAAAACATTGTATAGATAATGGAAGTTACTGTTCTGGAGAAATGGAATCAATGTTTCTGGTAACCATTCCTAAATGCTTTAACTGCTCAAAAATGCACATAGCCAAATGGAATCTATTTCGAGTTGATGTGTTCTACATTATGACTAACCATGGTAAATTATAGTTGGAGTTCCTCATGTATATCACAGAGTATGTAAACCAGATGACATACATATATCAAGACTAACACCTAATCAGAAGCATGAGTGTGAAACAAGCAAAATAAAAAAGGAAACAAATTGACATCTATTTCACTGGAAGAAGAACAAAAACAAGTCATATTTTGGATCACCGTCTTTGACAGTGTCCTTATAAGTTAGGTTGGAAAGAACTGCTCAACAAATAAGTAATGAGAGTGTCCCAGATGTCTTCTGCTATTTCCACTGACTCTGTTTAGGTAGAGTAGTCATTTTTAATCTCTGCATATTCTAAATCAACTAGCTGGATTTTCAGGCCATAATGAGAAGCAAAATAGATATTTCACAGGCAGTTTTRCTAGCATATTGTACTCTTATTTGTGCATATTCACTGTCAGAACTACAATGGTTGTTTTCATGTCACACTGGGATGCAAACCGTGAACTGTTGAAGTATGATCTTTCAAGTTTTGTCAGAAGTGTTTGTGTTCTGTGTTCTAATTTATTTTTTTTTAAAGTTTATTTTAAAATAGGCTTTGTAAACTGATTTTTAATCTAGAAGGATGGAGGCCTACGACGTCAGATATTTGTTACTTGAGATATTTTGTTAAATAATGAACCTAAAAAAGAGTGACCTAAGAAAAGGTCTAATTTTCTAGTCACAGTCCTGAATCAAAGCTCTATTCCTGTCTTCTTTAGTGGTAGGTACCAGCTTGTTGCATAATTGCTAAGTAATTGCATCCTGATCTGAACATACCCAATACTGCAGTCTAAATAATATGTCAAACATCAAGCTGCTTTCTGATGTACTGTTCTCAGGCACAGGCAATCAGAAGAACAAGTCAGCAACCCATGGAGAAGAGAGGGTCTTTACATTCAAACAGTTTACTACCTCAACTATTCATCAAGCCTGATATCACTGAATGGAAAATACTTTCATGTTGTTCAATATTAGTCCCTAGTAGAGAATATTGAAACTCATGCTAAGGATACTTCTTACAATATTTTTATAGAATAGGTTTCTTTTTTTGCTTAAGGACTTTGGGAACAAAATGACTTTATTTTAGATTTTATGATCATCAGTATTCATATCAAAATGCTTCTTTTTAAAAAGCAGCCTTTTTACACAATACCTTTCAAAGAGAGGAAACTGAATTAATAGAGTTATGCTTTTCCTGGAATAATACAAAAGTCATTAAAGGAAAATATCTGAAATTCAGYGGTAAAATGTCTGGCTTGGAGCATACACATATAATAACTATCATCATGTCATTACATTTTTGGATAATACTTATTAGGTTCAAAATATTTATTTG
Organism: Phoebastria nigripes; assembly: GCA_035582835.1. NCBI lineage: Eukaryota > Metazoa > Chordata > Aves > Procellariiformes > Diomedeidae > Phoebastria > Phoebastria nigripes. The sequence goes on along the minus strand of JAYKAV010003069.1, from coordinate 520,155 downwards.
AATGTACCAAACAAGCCCAAAGTAAACAGTAGGGAAACAACTTTTAATTAGAAGGTGTTTTTAGAAAGTGGTTTTTTTCAATCTGCTGAGAAGAATGTTGCCCAGAGTGAGTACTTGGTCTTCAAACAGGTGCTCCTCTTTACATAAATTACATTAAATAATTACATTAATTTTTACCCAAGGGATTCAAGTCACACACATACACATGCATGCACACACACGCCACACACGCACACAAATCCAAGATTTGCAGCCTGTTAGAAGGCTGACAAAATTCAGGGAATAGATGCTCATTGAATCAGATAAGCTTTGAGTCAGGTGCTCCTTCAAGAACATGTAAGCTCGGTGTGGCAACATACATCTTAGTCTTACTTATTTGTGATTCATGAACCTCCCAGCTCCTAGTGATAAATGCATTCTAGTATGAATAACAGGATGATAGTAGGTCACTGGGTGAATTAAATGGAGGTCTATTAAATTTGTCTTGTATGCAGAAGTGGTTATCAATTTGAAAAAATTATCATCATTCCCTCCATCACAACAGCTGAGGGTATGGAGGTCTCTTCCAGATTGACTGGCCCTCTGAAGACAGATCTGTCACTGATGGAAACACTTATTATTGTAACTGACCCACCGTTTGTGTTTAGTGAGAATGGCAGACCAAGATCTACATCTTGCCTTCAACAATTGCCACAGGACATTCCTAAGGGAAAAGTAGGAATAAGGCAACCATATATAATATATTTAGCCCTAATAAGTTCCTAGCCTACAGATATTTTCAGATAAGGGTTTTCCAGTGCCAGGTGAAACTTCTTTGTATTTAACAGCACCAAATAGACTTCTATTCTGTGAACTTATCAAGCCTCCCTTGGAATCCAAGAAAAACTCCAGCACCTACAACATCCTTTGACAGTGAGTTCCACAGATYTATCTCCAGTTGTGGGAAGAACTTTCTCTTTTTGTTTGTTATGAAACTTGGTCATATTGAGCTCATATACACTGGCTTTATTTGAAAATTGCTCATATTGGTTTAATTTGATGCCCCCTAGGTCTTGCATTGGAACCCACCCTCCTTGCGACGGTCAATTCAAAGCTCATCATCATTTTATATATGAGATTACAATTTTTTTTTCTGTATAACACTTTAAGTTCATCTACAGTGAAATTTATCTGCTATTTATTGTCATGTCATGTATTCCCTGAGGCCCTCTTCAAAATTGGCCCTCTTTTTTTGCTACTCCAAATAAATTAGTATCATTAATGTATTTTGCTACCTCAGATCTTGTATTATTTTTCAGGTTATTTATGAATATGTGGAACAGCACAGACCCCAGCACAGATCCCATAGTTGTCCTTTGTTCCTTCCTTGCAAGAACTGGCTGTTCCTTCATCTTGTGTGTTTCCTGACTTGTATGCAAGCAAGGGCCTTCCGTCCTGGCTTGCACAGCATTGCAATGCTTAGCTTACTTTAAAGCAACTGGCTTTTATCCATTTGCTTTTAATCCCTTCAGAGAACCCTAATGGGTTTATGAAGGAGGACTTTCCTTTACAGACATCCTGTTGACTCTTCCCCATTGGGAAGAGATCATATTCATCCATGTGCCTGCTAATTCTGTTCTTTATTAATTTGCACTTACTCTAATTCTCACCAGAAATGTCTTTGTTTCAAAAGCCAACTAGATTGTTGTTTTCAGGGCTACAATCCATCTGATTCTGATGGGAGCGTTTGGGAAGGAACCAAGTTACTTGGAGGCAGGAGGAAAGACAAGAACCTTCTCAGTTTTAGTACTGATGATGTAAACGTATTTGGGAAAACTGCTAGTCTGTATTCTTATTATTTAACATCTAGCATTAGAAGCTGAAACTAGTGATAAAGACAGCTGTATAGGATGAAAGTTCTTTTTGAAAGACATTGCCTCTTTTTTCAAAATGCTAGTTAATCTCATTACAACCAGCAACAATTCTGGCACCACCAAACAATGAAAAATATGATTTGAAAGTGAAAACAAAATCAGGAAGTTTTCATTCTTTCTGCATTGAAAATGTATCATAAGCTATTGTGCGTATTTATCTGTGAATCTGACAATTGCAGAATGGCTTCATAGCCTGAATAAACAAATAATAAGCCAAGGCTTATGATCTAAAATTCTTCATGAGAGCTTTCATTTTTAGATACAGATTGGTATTGGACTCCTTACGTTTTGCTCTTTTATGACAGTTTATGTTTTCTTGCTGCATGGGTCATGCTAAAATGCAGAGGACACTAGTCATCTAAACTAAATGGAAGACAGCAAAGATGCTCCTAGAAGAATGAAGACCACGATAAAGTGGCCAGAATATCATTTACATGTGCAGTTAGGTGTAGTACAAGTAAATAAAGCCTCTGTACTGAAGGGCAAAATAAAAAGAAAAAAAAAAAAGATTTTTCTCTGTTGAGATCTTTTCTTCTCTCTCCAAGGTAGGAGAGTGTTTTTCTTACTTGGTCATAGTGATTTATTTTGCAACACTAAGCTAAGATTTGCAGAATGTTTAAGTGCAGTTTTTAATTTCATTGCCCCTAGGGGCATGTTGGGGATGAGCTCTTCTTAACTTGTCAAATGTAGCTAATATTAAATTTATTAACAGTATAATAACACAGGACCTGAGCTGTTTATTTTCTTCAGTATAATAGTAATGTTAGTAGACATGTAGTGACTCATAATACTAGTCCCAAATATGTCTTCTCTGTAAATCTATATGGCCTGTTTCTGATTGTGGTGCTACAACAGTAGTTTATGGACAATAACKGGGAGGACATCCATCAGTAGCATCTATTAGAAATCTAACGCACAGAAACAAGAGGTTTAGCCTAGAAGTCCTATTGTTGTGCTTTCAGCAGTCTCATAACAAGACACTTGAGAATCCAAGTATTTTATACCAAATCTGGAACGACCCAACACCGTCGGAGAGGCAGATCTGCAGGCCTCCAATGAAATATTAATAGCAGAGTGCCTAGAAGGAGCAATACAAACTGGGAAACACTGATGCTCAAATGTGTTTTATGCTCTGTGACACAGTAACTAGCATTATGCTGTGCATCTGGGTGATGTCTGACAAACTTATTGATAGTGAACAGAAGAATATGTTTATACATTAATGTTGCTCATACAAGAAATGTTGCATCTGGACATGACCCAGAGCCTGTTTATGTCAGTGGGGATATTTCTTCTGCCTCAAGTGATTTCATCTCAGCCTGTATRTTTGTTTAGTGGGCATGCAGACTCAGTCTCAGATACTTAATAAGTGCTTGAATGTGACATAGTCTACAATTCAAAGTGAGCAGGAGGTGCATTGTGTGACTGTCTACAAGCTGTTTGCTCTGTAAATTCATGTTGTCTCTTCCACATAAATAATGCTGTAGTTCTGTAATCTTGCAAAACTGGTATTTTAATATTCCTTATTTTCAGCATCACTGCAATGATGAGCCTGATTTTTACCTACAATGTAATGAACAGGTATTGATATCTTTTAATTACTTCCAAGATAGTTTGCTAACATTTTCTTTGCCACATTAGTATTTGCTGAAGAAGGAAAAAAACAACTAATAAAAAGTGACTTAACAGCTTAATTCAGATAATAGCCTTTTTTTAAGTGGGGTTTTATGTACCTAAAGAGGTTTTTTTCCCAACACATATTTTCTGCTTGCTTGTTTGTTTAACCACCTTGCTGATCATTTTATATTTTCCTCTTTGGGATTTCTAAGTCTGAGGAAGTATGAGAGTGTCTAGCGCCCTAGCAATAACTGTGACTGATGGATCTCTATAATTTTAGGGGTGAAGTTAGAAACTAAAGAAGCAATAATTTCCAGGGGAATCTATAAAAACAGTTTTCCCTCTCCCCACTCTCTCCTGATTCCTCAAAAAACACTGAGGTAGCACATGGCCTGTATAATCTAAGTTAGCTGTAAAATTCCATCCGCACAGCTTAATTACTCACTATGGAGACTACAAGAATGTATAGAAACAAATTTACCTTGATTTATAGAAATATTTATTTTATGTCTTTTGACAAACTGAGGTATCTTTCTGCCAAATGACATTTTCAGGTAATAATCTTATGCTTCCACTTGCTCATCAGGTTTCTTATTTATTGAGGGTGTTCAAAGTTCTCAGAAAATTTAGGCTATAACATTAAGTTACCAATACAGTTTTAAGTTGCCCTATTTTAGTTTTTTTAAAGTGATAAAGGAGCTCCTGAAGTTCTACTTGAAGTTCACATTATGATTGCTCAAGTAATTGCTAATTGAAATAGCTATGTAAGACATATTTAAGGACCACTACAGGAAAAACAAGGAACAAGTTTTAAGTCCTAAATAAAAATTCCAGTCCTGAACTTTAATTGTCAGGAAACTTAGCAAAAGGAAACTCCATCCAGTTTCCAGGTTAAATTTAATAATGGCCAGTTATCTATTTGTTTTGTTCCAGTATTGTCATTTGACTTAAATCTGGTTTTCTTAGTCTAGAAAATCAGTTATTGTAAGATAAGAAGCTATTAGGTTATCTGGTATACCGTACCTTTGGCAAAAATTCCGTTGCATTATTTCCATTTTCTCTTTACCTTCATGACTTCAGTTATACTTTTCTTCAAAATTTGTTCTTACCCTTTTTCACCCTGTTGAGATTATACTAATGATTCTATAGTTGTCTTAGTAATTTTTTTCTTGGCTTCTTAAATATGAGTACTGTATTTTCAACTGTCCAGGGACATGATACCGACCCCAATTTTGTTAGAAAACTTCATTCTGAGACCACAACTTTGTGTGCTAATCATAGAATTCTGTGATGATGATTTCTGGCTGCTCAGATAAATCTCTGTATTGGGTTTGCACGGCAAGGTTTTGGAAGTGGGGGGGCTACAAGGGTGGCTTCTGTGAGAAGCTGCTAGAAGCTTCCCCCATGTCCGATAGAGCCAATGCCAGCTGGCTCCAAGGTGGACCCGCCACTGGCCAAGGCTGAGCCCATCAGCAACGGTGGTAGCGCCTCTGGGATAACATAGTTAAGAAGGGGGGGTGGGGGGGGAACCTGCAGAACTGCAGCCGAAGAGAGGAGTGAGAATATGTGAGAGAAACAACTCTGCAGACACCAAGGTCAGTGAAGAAGAAAGTGGAGGAGGTGGTCCAGGCGCCGGAGCAGAGATTCCCCTGCAGCCCATGGTGAAGACCATGGTGAGGTAGGCTGTCCCCCTGCAGCTCATGGAGGTTAATGGCAGAGCAGATATCCACCTGCAGCCTGTGGAGGACCCCACGCCAGAGCAGGTGGATGCCCAAAGGAGGCTGTGACCCCATGAAGAGCTAGCGCTGGAGCAGGCTCCTGGCAGGACCTGTGGACCCTGTGGAGAGAGGAGTCCACGCTGGTGCAGATCTTCTGGCAGGACTTGTGACCCCACGGGGGACCCACGCTGGAGCAGTCTGTTCCTGAAGGACTGCACCCCATGGAAGGGACCCATGCTGGAGCAGTTCGTGAAGAACTGCAGCCCGTGGGAAGGACTCACGTTGGAGAAGTTCGTGGAGGACTGTCTCCTGTGGGAGGGACCCCACGCTGGAGCAGGGGAAGAGTGTGAGGAGTCCTCCCCCTGAGGAGGAAGCAGCCACAGAGACAACGTGTGATGAACTGACCGCAACCCCATTCCCCTTCCCCCTGCGCCACTGAGGGGGAGGAGGTAGAGAAAATAGGGAGTGAAGTTGAGCCCGGGAAGAAGGGAGAGGTGGGGGGAAGTTGTTTTAAGATTTAATTTTTATTTCTGATTCCCTACTCTGATATAATTGGTAATAAATTAAATTAACTTTCCCCAAGTCAAGTTTGTTTTGCCCATGATGGTAATTGGTGAGTGATCTCCCTGTCCTTATCTCGACCCACGAGCCTTTTGTTATATTTTCTCTCCCTTGTCCAGCTGAGGAGGGGAGTGATAGAGTGGCTTTGGTGGGCACCTGGCATCCAGCCAGGGGCAACCCACCACAATCTCATACTTCCCTTCTACGCCCGTTTTTCCATACCTTCTTTACTACCTTCTATCACAACTTTGACACACTGGCTGACACAAGGCACAGCATCTCTTAGTGATGTTTCCTCTCAGGCCCTGGGTTGCATTTCTTTAAGGAGAGTGAGTGGATGAGATGGACCCCTCCAGAGGTAGGGGGACATGGTTATTTTCCAGGGGATGAAAAAGCATTTTGAAGGGAGAGAAGCTTCCAGGTGGAAGTAGCGAGTAAGAAGCTGGGAGTCTGCAGCTCAAGGAGAGGATGTGGAGAGCTGGRAACTGATGATCAAGCCTCAGAGGAACAGAAAGCAAACTTCCTAGGGGTCAGAAAGGATTTTGCGTTTCAGTTTATTAGACTTTTTAGTCCCTGCAACACAATTGTGTGCCTGGCCGGATCAGAATGCCAGTTCCATTTAGAAAGCCTTCAAGAGTTCCCTGTAAACTCCCTGGAATTGGGAGGCTTGAAAGTCTGGGCTTTTTGTGTCAGCAAGAGACCAGCCAAGCAGTGCTTTGCTTCTTTTACAGACAAGGACTCCTGGAACATAGGTCTGTCTGAGATGGAACCTTTTCTGACTTGCTGTTGGAGTTAGATCTCACAGGAGAGCCAGTAGAAAGGCAAACTTGTCCATGGTTATACAACCAACCCATCTTTCAGAGCTGTGAGATACTGTACATAAGTTGATTAGCAGTGTCTTGCTTCTGTGACAGGCAGGGACTTCAGTCCACAGTTCCTGCATAACTGGAACCATATCTCAGCATGCCTTCCATGTAACACTGCTTACACTGGTGTATTTGGGAGACACTCTGATTGACCTAGTGGTAGTAATGTCATAGGTCCAGATCCAGACTGGGATTCAGATGCCTAAGGTGATATCTAACCACAATTTAAATGCTCAGGGTGTAAATCTCTGGAGCTTCCTGTAGTTAGCCCCATCTAGTTCTTGATGCATCTAAATCTTTTAAGCACCTCAGTTTTTGACATCAACGTTCGTGTTTCTCTACTGAGAAAATGAGCCCTGAATATTATCAACACTACTCCACTACTCAGAGTTGCCACTGTAGCAACAATATGGCCCAATGTATTCACAATTCTTACAGTAGGGGTGGGACTGTGGATTTCACCATCCCTGGTAAGAATATTCTCAGGCAAATTATGTTCTAGTTCAATCATTTGTCTGCTGACTTTGGTGCTGACTTTGTCTCCCTAAATCTGAATTGAGTCACCTCAACCAAAAAAACAGAGAGAAACGCTATCCTAACCTTGTCCATACCTTTGGGATTAGCGTTTGTTCCCAGCGGAGTCTGTGATTCAGTCTTGGGTCACTGCCCAAAGAAAGGAAATGAATGTTACTCTCTCCTGCTCCACTGCATTAAAGGGGACTTTCCACTGACATGCCTTACATTTTACAGAAAACAAAGGGAAACTTCCTCCCAAGAATGGAAGAGACCAAAGACATTTCCCTACCATTAACAATACCCATTGACTACTCTAGCTTTTCATCTGAGCACACGGGTTCTGTTGGTGTAATCACCAGGACGCAGACACACAAATATTAGATCTCAATTCTACCCAGTTCACAATGCCCATGCCCTTCTGAACCTTCATTTTTTCTTGGGTATTTTAAGTGGGTTTACTAGGTTCATGAGAATAACAAATTGCTTTGTTTAGGCCCCTGGATTCAGTCCCTTAGACTATGCAACGCTCTCCAGTTTTCCCAGAGCCTCCTGTCTGCTAAGTCACACCTCACATCCAATATTGAGTATAGTGATTATATCCTTGGGAAAGAGCCTGTGAAGAAAGTTTTATGGATCAAAGCCACGATGACAGTGAAGAAACCTGAGTTCTGTCAGGGAGCGGCAAGGTGGGATGCTTTGTACAGAAAGGGCAGCTGAGAGCCAAGCGTGGCAGCAAGGCAGGCAGAGGCAGTGGTGGTGGAGGGAGTCCCACCACATCAGAGCAAGGCGAGCAGGGCAGGCGCAGCGATGATAACCTGGTTCAGCCAAAGTTTGGTGGTCATCAGGAAAGTCCACAGTGACAAGGCAGGTCCATGGTCAGACTAGGAAGACCAGGCCACAAGCCAGTGTCAGGTCTGGCTCAATGAAGGACATGGCGACACACAGCCATGGCTGCAGCATCTCTCAGGCAGAGACCAAGGGCAAGAGTCTGAGCTTGTGAAGGAGGGACAGACCTCTGCTGTAGCTTCTCAAGGCCAGACAGCTACATTGCCCACATTGGCCCAGGCAGCCTAGCCCTGGGAGGAAGAGGATCCTGACACTGGCAGACTTAGCATTGGAAAAGTTTAAAAGAACATCTGAGAAAACCTAGCAGATCCTGGACTTTTGAAACTTTTTTTCATTAAAGCAAAAGTTATTTGTTTTATCTTTATCCCCCTGGTGCCAACAACAAACTTGTGAATTTGTTTTCCTGTCAGGCTGGTGCTACTGTCCTACATATACTGTGTGTCCTGGCTTTGGCATGGAAAATGTTTAACCATTAGAGTGTACTAGACTGAATATATCTTATTTTTCAGAGACTATGGATTCACTATGAAATGTTCTGTTTCACCACATATTTTTATACACCAGAAACAGAAAGCTGAACAATTCTCAAATAAGTACTTCTATGTGCTCCAAATCTACCACTCTTTTGCCTTAATTTTAGCAAGGTCTGAAATGTCCTTTGACTTCTTCTTTTGTATTTGTGTAATCATTTGTAAATAAAGCCTAAGCTTTAGAAACTGGCTGCTGCACTCAAAAGTACATCTGAGAGTTCCTCACGCTTTGCTCGCTTGTCTGCCAGTTATTGAAAAGCATGTAGAGAATATGCTTTTAAACAAGTTGGTAGAAGAAAGTTACGTCCTTTGTCACACAATGGGTTTTTTCCCAGAATTATCTTGCTCGTATTTCAAAATCATTCCACCGTTTTTAGTTTTTAGCAACTTCGTGTTGATTTCCTACTGTTTTTTCTGAGAAGCTGACCCAGTTACAGATTAGAAGTACGGAGCAAGAATTCTCTCTATGCATAAATTCTAATTCTGCCAGAAATCCTTCTTCCAGTCATGGGAGCCACATGCAGAAAATTGGAGCAGGTAGTTAAAAGAGATTTACGGCAGCATGATGATACTTGCACAAAATTACCATTTAAATCTATGTTTGTCAGCTTTGGTTTTTTTTAAATAGTGCACTTTTTGAAGTACCATAAGGGGACTTTCAAAATCACAATAATCAAAGATGTGGAATGAAATATTGATTAAGTTTGGTTGGTTTATTTTATGGAAACCTTGTTGCTTAGTGTTTGGTTTTCCTTGGGACTCTGGTTTGCCCTTAGATACTTGAGTTAAGCTACTGTGGGATTCTAAAAGAACAAGGCTCCAATGTCTGTAACACATACCTATAATACAGGGGATTTGACACTACAGTAACATACTATTACAAATAATTGCAGCTTCTAGCAGCCCTGGATTTAGTCCAACCTATGCTGATTGTTTTATTGGGCACCAGTTTAGGAGTCCAGGAGGCTGGAGTGGCATAATGTCACCTTTCCCAAGCAGAGTTTAGCTGAACCCTGAATCCTAAATATCAAACTTGTCCTCTGGGCACGCTAGCCTTTTTTACACCCACTTGAGGCAGTATCCTTGAAGCTCTTTCTAGCTTGACAGAAATGATGATCTACTGTATGCTTTCAAACCAGTGTTTTAAAATACTTTCTTTTCTTTCCATTGTCCGTATTTTGATTGTTTTGACAGCAAACAAAGAACTTCGTGAGAAGGAAAGCTAAGTGATCATTACAGAGACTTTGAATATGCTAAGAATGAATGGAAGAAACATTTCTCTCAAGAATTGTTTCATATTTTAGTCTCTTCAACTCATCATCTGGGTTTAAAATGACTGTTTTTTATAGCAGTTGGTCTCCTATTTTATAAGATTTTTTTTTTAACATTTTAAACACAAATTATGGTTTCTGCATATTAATACCTCTATTAAGTATATTCTGTTCCATGAGTGTTTATGTCATATTCATCTCATTAAAGCACTTCCTAAATAAAGTCTGAAGGAATGTAATTAACGTGTGCCATATGTTTGTTTTTTCAACCTCCCTCCCGTAGGGAAGAATGAGTGCAGTGGAATATTTTTCTTCTCATGTTATTTAATTAGACACACACAAACTATTCGGAACTTCTAAAGGAGAAGGAAAGTTATTAAAAAAAAAAATTGTCTTCCCCTGATACCAGAAGTTTTTAAAGTCTGTAAAAGTCTCTGTTTTACATTATACAGTTCTCAGTCAGTCCCTGTCTGTAGTCTGTTTCCTCCACTGGTAAGCTGCATTGCTTTTGCCAGACTGATAAAGCTGGTGACCACAGCTTACCTCAGAATGATGGGCAACCTTTTTTATATTGATACTACTTTGATATATATAGATAACTATTTGTATTTCTTTACAATAGATGGAATCACCCGCAAAGTTCCAAATGTTGCTACTTTGAAGAGCATAGCCTCCACAAACAGCAAGAATATAACAGAACATAACAGAATATAACAGTCTGTCTTTGTAGCATTCAGTCTACACTTATATCTTTGAAAAAGTATGCTGGTTTTGGCTGGGATAGAGTTCATTTTCTTCATAGTAGCTAGCATGGGGCTATGTTTTGGATTTGTGATGAAAACAGTGTTGGTAATACTGGGGGATGTTTTAGCTATTGCTGAGCAGTGCTTACACAGAGTCAAGGCCTTTTCTGCTTCTCACACCACCCCACCAGCGAGGAGGCTGGGGGTGCACAAGGAGTTGGGAGGGGACACAGCCGGGACAGCTGACCCCAACTGACCAAAGGGATATTCCATACCGTATGGCGTCATGCTCAGCATACAAAGCTGGGGGAAGAAGAAGGAAGGGGGGGACTTTCGGAGTGATGGCGTTTGTCTTCCCAAGTCACCGTTACGCGTGATGGAGCCCTGCTTTCCTGGAGATGGCTGAACACCTGCCTACCGATGGAAGCAGTGAATGAATTCCTTGTTTTGCTTTGCTTGCGTGTGTGGCTTTTGCTTTGCCTATTAAACTGTCTCTATCTCAACCCATGAGTTTTCTCATTTTTACTCTTCTGATTCTCTCCCCGATCCCACCGTGGGGGGAGTGAGAGAGCAGCTGTGTGGTGCTTAGTTGCTGGCTGGGGTTAAACCACGACAAAAAGGTGCAAACTGATCCTCACTTTTTTTTTAAGTGTTAAGTATTACATTATGCAGAAAAATATTCCGAAGTGCAATAAGAAGACTTTAAAAAGCTGGCATGTGGTGCTTTGGTTACCTGCTTTAGTTTAGAAGGTGAATGCTATATTTTTTATAATATAAAGAGTTTAAGACTCTTTACAGTTGTTTTATTTAACTAGTTGGACAAACCCACACTTACATTTATACAACATTGAAGTGAATAGGAGAGCAGAAAGGTAAGAATATTATACCCTAACCCTAAATRCAACATTGTCAGGGAGAAATTCAAACATGATCTTATTTAGAGACTATTAAAGCTGTGACACTGTCACACAATGCAGATATGCAATTGTACTCTACTACGTGGTGCTAACAAGGGTTAGCATGGAGCTAAAGTCTCATAGATTATCTCTTCCCCCAGGTAGACCAACACCAGGTACCAAAGCCTAATTTCATTAAGTGGCAAATATCACCTAGTCTAAGTAACATTTTCTCAGTGTTTTTATATTGCCACTCTATTTCTTCTTCACCAAGTTCAGTGAGTGATCCTTAAGCTAAATATTGAAAAGAAAACCCAATGTATTTTATGAAAGGTTACAACACACGAAGTGTAAAGAAGGAAATACAGCAACTTACAGAAGTGTTTGAAAATCTGCCAGCTAGAATTGCTGTATTTGTTCAAATGGCTTTTTTCTCTATCCTTGTGTTTAGATCCATCCCACAGTGGAAATCAACAAATTCTCAGAGCTGACAGGTTTGCTTTTGCTGTTGCCTATAGACAGAAAATGGGTTGGAATTAGACACATCATTGAAACAGGCTGACATCCTCCCATGGCTCATGTCCAAATGGGTTATTTGAACAAAGGCAGAGAATTGTAAAAACTGTTACTATGAGAATAGGCTTTATGACAATAGGCTTACTTGGATCTCCATCTTCCTCGGCATTTTTGTCTCATCTTGCTTTAATTCATTGCACATTTATTTCTTTAGCAGCAGAAACTGCTTTTTCTTTCTTTATGTCAGCACTGCTGTCACTGTAATGGTTGTTCCCAAGCATTACACATATTTTCATTTACAGCTAAGACTAAGGATTTTAGGACTGCAACTTTTGTTTTCCAGTCCTTCCTCAGAGAGCAGTAATTTTCAATCTGATCTATAGTATTCTGGTACCTATAACAAATAAATATTAAATATTTATAAACTTAAATATATTGTAGATCAGCACCTCCAATGGAAGAATTTTAGGCAGTGCAGAAAAATGGTTTTTAAAACCACAGCTTTAGTGACTTTTCTATCTACATTTATTCAGTTGTTTACGTTACTCATCCTGTTTACTCAGCTTGCATAGTCATGCCTCTCCCTGTTATGCCACTTTACCTGATCCAGTTTACTACAACTAGGCTTTATCAGTTTACCATTATTACTCCCATTTTCCATCTGCTTCTCTTGCTACCCAAGAATATCTCTTTATATCCATTGCAATTAAGCAATTGCTATTTCATTTCAACTGATTGTCTTTCCTAAGCAATTGATTGACATTATTAGATACCAGCAGTTAGCTCCTACTTTGTTTTTAACGATTATCCTCTGTTCCTGCCATTTTCTGATTGTCATCTAACTGCTGCTAATTATTTACCATGAATCACTTACAACTACCATTCTTTCCCAATATCTATCTTTTGCCACTCAACTTCCAACATTTTACTTTGGAATTTGCACTGACATTTTTACAATAGCTACTCCAAATCCTTCGCTGCTGTCAGCTCCATGGATCCTTACCTGAAAACCCTTTGCTTTGTCATCTTAAGTGAATGCAGAATGGGTTTTACTTTCTTTGCTATTTGCTGTATAGAAAAATAGGACAAATGATACAGCCAGTGTTATCTGACATGGGGGAGGGGTTTCTTATAAATGTATATAAATACCTGAAGGGAGGGTGCAAAGAAGAGGGAGCCAGGCTCTTTTCAGGGGTGCCCAGTGACAGGACCAGAGGCAATGAGCACGAACTGAAACACAGGATGTTCCCTCCAAACATCAGGAAACACTTTTTTACCATGAGGGTGATTGAGCACAGGTTGCCCAGAGAGGTTGTGAAGTTTACCTCCTTGGAGATATTCAAAAGCTGTCTGGACATGGTCCTGGGCAACCAGCTCTGGGTGACCCTGCTTGAGCAGGGAGTTGGACCAGATGACCTCCAGAGGTCCCTTCCAACCTCAATCCCTCTGTGATTAAGTGATCAGCAGATATTAATTAATCCTGTAGACCACCTCAAAAAAAAGGACATTTATCAGCAAACTTTCTCCCTTCCCTAAAGCTTATCACTCTTCCCCATGAAAAATAAAGCTCCCTAAATGCATCTCATTTCCAGTACCTTCTTCACCTTATGTTTCATTTTCTCTCTGACTCATTTGAAATACTTCAGAAATATTCATCATCTCAAAATATTGTTTTGTTCCCCTTTGTACCCCTGCAGCATAAAACTCAAGCAGCTGGAAGTCAAGTGGAATGTACTTAGTGTGGCAAGAGTTATCCACCTTTTTCATCCCCAGTCAATATTCCAGATATCAAACTATGTACCCTTTCTACTTATTTCTCTTTCCCCCTTTGCCCATTGGACTTGGTTTCTTGGAGGTCTGTGCTTTAAAGGTCTTCTTTCCTGACAATGATATAATACAGATTGAATTGGGTATTATAAAATGTAATACCTGGCAAATTGTAGTTTAATCGTTTGGGGGAAAGTCATGTAATTTCTCAGTTTTCCTATGCTGTCAAGACAAAAGGAAGGATGAGTGGAATTTAACTATAGCAATGGTTGTGTTAGAAAGCTACCTTTGACATTAAATATGTTTTCAGAAGTTTTTCTTTTTGATGCCCAACTCCATGGTGCATATACAATATATAATTGAAGACAGGAACTTTTTTTTCCTATGAGTATGTCTGATGGAAAAGAATAGCCTTGATAAATTCCAAAGAAAGTTCCTATAGAAAGTGCTAATAGACAATTTTCTCATTCGTAATAATGCTGCATTATGTTTGACACTTTCAGACTGAGCTTTGTCAGTGGTTAGTTATTAATGGCAGGAAACTAAAGTCACAAGATTTGGTTAAGACAGTAACATAGAGAGGAAATACGGGTAAAAACTGAAATGGCAGGACAGAATTGCTAATTGTCACAGAACTGTAATGTAAAGTGAAGCACAAAAATGATCTTTCATTGTATTACTCAATGTATAACTGTAACATTCACACAGTGAAATTCTGCTCATTGGTTTTTTTGCACACAGAGAGCTCCAACATAGCACTGAGATATACCACAAAATAAAATTRTCAAAGCATATTAATGTTTCTTCATACTCTTAATGTTTTCAATTTGAAATTGATTTCCCTCACGTTGAATACAAATATGCAAACTTCAGTCCCTGCCTGTGATTAATTTCAAATGTTTTCTTTAACTGACAAAGTGCAATGCCATAAAACAAATTATTGTGAGGCATGGTAGTGGCAAAATATTATGCTATTTGTCAATTAATATGACTGACATATTTTCATTTAAACTTAGAAAATATAAGTGTTCATGGCCAGGCACCAAATGAGGGACACTTCATCACCAAAAGTTAAAAGTCTGATAGCATTTTGAACAACGAAGAGGTTCTTTGAATTAGAAACAGGCAGTTAATCTTAACTGCAGGTGTTATGGGAAGCTATATCAAAGACGCATGCTTGCTGTGATGCACACCACCCAAGCAGTGCTGAAGGCTCAGCAGAATTTTAGAATGCATTTAACTGTTGGCCAGCTCTCTGCACACTTATCCATTTCTGGCAGGATTATTTTGAACACTTAAAACCTCTGAGCAGCTTCAAAAAGTTTTCATATCTTTTATTAGCCCTTGCCACCATTCTTTTTCTCCTTTCTGACTCCATCAAGAAAAAAATGGCCTGATAGTTAAGGACAGAAGTGTTTAATCTTGGGCTACTGACATCCTTGATGTTTGCAAATCCAGCATGGTTAGAAATGGGTGATTTTCAACAAATGAAGAGTGGCACTTTCCCTCCACCTGCTCTTTGCTATAGTGTGAAGCACTTGTTTTCATTTCTAGTTTTATCCTTTAGTCCTCAAAATTGTCAGTTCAACATTATCAGTTAATGGAAAAATAATTTACTGCAATTTAACTCTGAATGGTATTTTCTTGTTCCTCTAAAGATTGTGCAAACAATGTTTTGACACAAAGACAGCCTGCAAGTACAACAGGTATGGGTAAATGACAGAAAGCCTTTCTTGAAAATGTATGCTAAGTATTAAAATCTTTCTTTCAGGAAATGACTGGGTACAAAAATATCTAGGGATTTTGCTATGGGTTTCTCTCAAAATAAATTAAATGAAGCTCTGCTTGGAATCTCTCTCACATCATCTATGAAAATTAAACAACTCCCTTACTCGACATTATTATGACTTCTACTCTGTTTTGATATGTACCTTTTTCCCATCCTTTCCTTCACTAACCCTCCCTTTCCTTCTTCTAGTCAGAAGCAATAACCTTTATGGCCCATGAAATGCCCTTCAAAAAACCTAAATCAATTTCCAASAACTCTTTCAAACATCTGACACCCATGTCTTAGAAACTTTTAGTACAGTCTTGTTTTATTCTGTTTCTATTCAATGGAAAAAATAGCATTGCCTGCCCAAAAAGACAAGAAGTGGTAAAAGCTTCATCTTAGATAAAATTTGGAGAAAGACTGCTACATCAACATTAGTATTTAAACACAAGTAGACAGAATCACAATATTCGGTCTCTCTTTCGACAGATATGTATTTCGTGGCTTAGCTGCGCATTTAGATGTGCATTTGACTGATCAACATTAGCTATTTGCAGAAGCAGGAAGGAAAAAAATGAATGCTTCTGAAATGAGATTCGTAAAGGCCAACCTCTTTCTGATCTTAAAACTATTAAACATGTGTCAAGACTTCTGCTTACCTAGTTCTCCTTGACTTTAATGGCATCTGGTTTCAAAAGATTTGTGAAAATGGCTCCTTTTACCAGGGTGATGCAGGAACCTTTGAAAACAGAAAACAGATGAAAGCCACAGGTGTCACAACACATATACAAGCCTTTCAAGATACTGGGATGCTTTTAGGTCAAAATTCCTATGAATAAAAGGTCATTGTGCACAGAACCAGATCTTACCTGGCCCCAAGATTCACCAGTTTTTGCCCAACTAAAGTAATTTTAGGGCAACTTTCTGCTGCTAGCCACTGATTTCCAGATCAGATTATGTGTTTACACGGCTCATGAATGTGTAGCATATGGTTGACTTTATGACAAATGGAATCTTCTTTATGTCTGATGAAACATCATTTGCAGGGTTTTCTACCCACTTATTAGGCTGCACAGCACAGAGAGACCAAAATGTGGATTTGAGGGTAAAAAGTACAGAGTAACTGTAGAATCAAATCCATTACTCAAAAACTGGAACTAAAGTAAAAAAAATACTAGGGAAAAAACATCTACAAGCTTCAGCTCTCCCTGGGTTCATGGTGTCCTCATTTCCAGGTTTAGTTTCAGTCCATTCAGTGACTTCATGAGTTGCAGCAAATCTTATCCCGTCCCATCTGGTCCCTATGATGGTCTCTTCTTTCACTTCGCTGCCCTGGTTGTTAGCTCCCTACTGCTCTCAGAATGTTCTCGCTTGGTATGAACTGCAAGCCCCCATGGCGTGCTGTGAGTCTGCTGCCTCCCTTGGTAGGCTCTCCAGTCTTCTCCAAGCATTTTCTCCAACAGTTTCATCCTTTTTCCAGAGAAGCTGACCTAACCCAGTTTCTGTCTTCTTAAAGGGACACAATGTAGTTGCTAGCCAAAAAAAAAGTGCAGTCCCAACTTCTAATACGAGCAGATTTCACTTACAACCTTAGCCAAAAGACCATCTGTCTCAGCTCATGAAGAGTCCTTTCTATGGACGTGAAGCATTAATTTTACTTTCATTTGGATAAGTGTACACTGAAGTACTGCATTCCTACTGGTGAGCAAGCTTTAAAACAATCAATGAAAACTAATCAAGTCAGAGAATGCCTGCAGTCCTGCAAACTGAAGTCACCAGAACTTTGCAAATAAAAGGCAGAAATAAAGCTTTGCTGTTAGCAGAATTTGTTTTCACAGAGGGGAGGTGAGAAAAATCTAATATGTACATGAGGTTAAAAGACACATAACAAAGAAGAATGTGGAATTTTATGTCCTTTGAAACACTGTTACACGATCACTAAAAATCTCTCTGAAAACTAATGGAGGGAGAGAAAGAAAATTAACAACTCATTTTTAGTATTCCACTCCATAAAGATATAGTTTATCATGTGGTTTGGCTGCAGATTTTACAACAAAAGTTAAAATTGTCTTTTAAAGGTCTTTGTTTTCTGTGGAGATTTATTTTGATGAAGATTATATGACATACCGAAGTGGGGAAAGGCAGAGAAAGGAAAAGGGGAAAGGAACTGATTTTTGAGATGGAATAAAGATCTGTGTCCAATCCAGAACTAGAACATAATGAAAAGCAGAGATAATGAAATACTGAGTGGCATTGCAATGACTGCGAACTCTGAGAATAGCTAGTTGATGTTAGAAAGTTAATAGTATGATATTGCTTGCCTCTGTGAAGAGGCAGAATACAGGGTCCTGGTGGTGAAACCCTGAACGTTTCCACTGCACTGGGGAAGATGGGTCATAGTTAATATCTGTTGTGTACACAGGAGTTTGTAAAGGTGGCTGACTGAGCTGGGAGACGTTTAATGAAGGCTTTCTGCAGAGGCAGAAGAGTGCAGGTAGTGGAAAAATCCCTAAGTCAGACAAAGTGCAGAAACAGGCTTGAAAAGTTTCACAGACACCATAGAGCCACACAGAGAACTTTGATAGAAGAGAGGAAAAGACAGACATGCTTTGTACCAGGCAGTATTTCAGCGTAACTGCAAAATTAACAAGCTCAGAATGGACGGGGCTCTGTGATTCTGCGGAAKTTATGACTCTGCACCCTGAGAGATCTCGACCTGAAGGAATACTTCAGAGTGGTACAGAAACGGAAACAGAAAAAAGAACAAAGAGCTGGAGACTTTAGTTTAAGATGTCCTCCCTTCTGTTTTTATCTTCAAATGAAGAAGGTGTTCACAAACTTTCTGCAAAGCCTAGCTTTCTGAACGTCGTGTTCTCTGTCTGCCAATTGATCCAGAGGCACACCGTGAATGGGAGAAGGGAAGGATCTAGGAAACAAGCTTATTTTGGCCTTTATAGCTTTTTATTTTTGAAAATAAAAATTTTGTGTTGATTGCATTTGGTATGAAATAAGATAAGAAATGGGAACACCGTGAGAAAAAAGTATAGGAAATGCTTTCCTGCCTTCCAGTTGGCTTATAACACATCAATTGATATTAAAGCTGGGATCCAGGTAAACTTATGTTGAGCCCAGAGTGATGTTCCAAGCGTATAAAATGAAAACAGCAGAAAAGACTCTCTCACACAGATTCCAGCTATGAGCACTAACCCTACTCTTGTGGAAGATGGTCAATGACAAATTTCTTGAAGGTGTCCACCGTGCAGGAGGTTCTTCGGCTTCCCCCTTCCCATCCCACGTTTTTACAGAAAACTTATTGCTGATTTGTTCTAGAAAAAAAAATACTGCCTTTTATTACTTTCTTTCTGCACAAAGAACAAGCAGAGTTAATTGCAAGAATAAAAAGTATAAATCTCTTTTTTATTTTTGTATGAGACAGCAAATGACTCCCATTTGCTGAAAAAATGACAATGTTGTGGGCCAAATGGACTCCAACACAATATTGATTAGGACTATTACAGCCCATCAAGGAATAAATGGGACAGCAATTTCAAAAATGCTTTTGTATTTTGTGTGATAGAAAGAGAAAGACAAATGATTTGACACAGAAACAGCCAAAACAACTGGCATTGCAGATGAAAATTATGGACATTAATATGGATAGATATGGCCAAGGAAACTATGAAAAAGAGATTTACAAATAATTTTGTTTAGTTAATTTATTCTTATATAAGTATTTGTGTGAGAAATAATTAATACATTCAAAAGCACTTTTAAAGAAATCTGAATGTTCAAAACCAAATGTGCTTAGAGATTTTGTCCAAACAGCTGGAATATTCCCAGCTCCTCCAGAGCTGCGTGAAGCCTTATGCCTTCTCTTTTCATGCGCACATCATCCTACAGGGAACATAACATTCATCAGAAATGGTACAATGCTTCCTGAATTGCCTTGGCTTCTCCTCTGTTAACAAGTTCTGTGATTGCTGTGCAGCGAGCTGGGGCTTCTCCTGCTCCTTCCTGGGTGTCCCCCCCCAACCTCGTCGGTGCACTCAGCCTTGACTCCAGCCATGGCTGTGGGGCTCCTGGGTGCAGGCATGAGGTGGCAGTAAGCTGGAAGCACCCAACATTTCATGTCTGGGGCCCAAAGCTCTAAGGGGTCAGTTGTACCAGCAGTGCCAAGGCCTTATCCCAGCAGGAGATTGCACTTTCGGCTCTGAAGTCGATACTGCCTTAAATTGGTGAGAGGTTCACATTCAATCCAGTGGCAGAAAACGGCCTTCTTTACAATGTGCAGTGGGATAATTCTCACAAAACAGGCACCAGTAATGCAATCTAGCYTGTTCCCTCAAACTCTTCCCTTATTTGCATCAGCATTTTGGAGACTGTTTTCTGTTAGAGGCTGTTTGATTTCTACTTAGTACAACTGTAGTCAGACATGTCATAAATGACTTTTCTATACTTGCTGTTGGTTCTGTACCGTTCTGCTTTGGATATCAATGCAAACTGCAGCTGTGTCACTCATTCGCGCTTTGCCTCCACGAGACAAGGAGGGAGTGTCTCCCTCTATGTCAATGACCAGCTGGAGTGCATGGAGCTCCGCCTGGGGATGGATGAGGAGCCGACCAAGAGCTYAAGGGTCAGGATTAAAGGGAGGGCAGGGACAGGTGACATTACAGTGGGGGTCTGCTACAGGCCACCCAACCAGGAAGACTGAGCGGATGAGGCCCTCTATAGACAGATAGGAGCAGCCTCAAGATCACAAGCCCTGGTCCTCATGGGGGACTTCAACCACCCAAGAAAGCTGGTTCATATTCAAGGATCACCTCCTCCAAGCTCAGGAGTAACGCATCCCAACAAAGAGGAAATCGAGCAAAAATGCCAGGAGGCCTGCGTGGATGAGTAAGGAGCTCCTGGACACACTCAAACACAAAAAGGAAGCCTACAGAGGGTGGAAGCAAGGACAGGTAGCCTGGGAGGCATACAGAGAAATTGTCCAAGCAGCCAGGGATCAGGTTAGGAAAGCTAAAGCCCTGGTAGAATTACATCTGGCCAGGGACATCAAGGGCAACAAGAAAAGCTTCTACAGGTATGTCAGGGATAAAAGGAAGGCTAGGGAAAATGTGGGCCCTCTCAGGCATGAAACGGGAGACCTGTTTACCCGGGATACAGAGAAGGTGGAGRTAGTCAGTGACTTTTTTGCCACGGTCTTCACTGGCAAGTGCTTGAGCCTCACCGCCCAAGCTGCAGAAGGCAAAGGCGGGGACTGGGAGAATGAAGAGCCGCCCACTGTAGGAGAAGATCAGGTTTGAGACCATCTAAGGAACCTGAAGGTGCACAAGTCCATGAGACCCAATAAGATCCATCTGCAGGTCCTTGAAGGAACTGGMGGATGAAGTTGCTAAGCCATTATCCATCATATTTGAGAAGTTGTGGCAGTCCGGTGAAGTTCCCACTGACTGGAAAAGGGGAAACATAACCCCCATTTTTAAAAAGGGGAGAAAGGAAGACCCAGGGAACTACAGGCCAGTCAGTCTCACCTCTGTGCCTGGSAAGATCATRGAACAGATCCTCCTGRAAGCTATGCTAAGGCACATGGAGGACAGGGAGGTGATTCGAGACAGCCAGCATGGCTTCACCAAGGGCAAGTCCTGCTTGACCAACCTAGTGGCCTTCTACAATGGAGTGACTACATCAGTGGACATGGGAAGAGCTACAGATGTCGTCTATCTGGACCTCTGTAAGGCCTTTGACACAGTCCCCCACAACATCCTTCTCTCTAAACTGGAGAGGTATGGATTTGATGGGTGGACTCTTCGGTGGATGAGGAATTGGTTGGATGGTCACATCCAGAGGGTAGTGGTCAATGGCTCAATGTCCAGAAGGAGRTCGGTGAYGAGTGGCRTCCCGCAGGGGTCCRTATTGGGACCRGTACTGTTTAATATCTTCATCAATGACATAGTGGGATCGGGTGCACCCTCAGCAAGTTTGCAGACGACACCAAGCTCAGTGGTGCGGTCGACACGCCTGAGGGACGGGATGCCATCCAGAGGGACCTGGACAAGCTTGAGAAGTGGGCCCCTGTGAACCTCMTGAGGTTCAACAAGGCCAAGTGCAAGGTCCTGCACCTGGGTGGGGGCAACTCTCACAATCAATACAGACTGGGGGATGAAGGGATTGACAGCAGCCCTGCMKAGAAGGACTTGGGGGTGCTGGGGTATGAAAAGCTTGACATGAGCTGGCAATGTGCGCTCGCAGCCCAGAAGGCCAACCCTATCCTGGGCTGCATCAAAAGCAGCATGGCCAGCAGGTCGAGGGAGGGGATTCTGCCCCTCTACTCTGCTCTGGTGAGACCCCACCTGGAGTACTGCGTCCAGCTCTGGAGCCCTCAGCACGAGAAAGACACGGACCTGTTGGAGCGGGTCCAGAGGAGGACCACAAAAATGATCAGAGGAATGGAACACCTCTCCTATGAAGAAAGGCTGAGAGAGTTGGGGTTGTTCAGCCTAGAGAAGAGAAGGCTTTGGGGAGACCTTATGGCAGCCTATCAGTACTTAAAGGGGGCTTATAAGAAAGATGGCGACAAACCTTTTAGCAGGGCCTGTTACAACAGGACGAGGGGGAATGGTTTTAAACTAAAAGAGGGTAGATTTAGACTAGATAAAACCACTACCATGGACTTCCGGAGGGCGGACTTTGGCCTGTTCAGGRCACTGGTYRAGAKAGTCCCTTGGGAGRCRGTCCTGAAGGGCAAAGGGGTCCAGGAAGGCTGGACGTTCTTCAAGAAGGAAGTCTTGAAGGCGCAGGAGCAGGCTGTCCCCATGTGCTGTAAGAAGAACGGGCGGGGAAGACGACCAGCCTGGCTGAACCGGGAGCTCTTGCTGGGACTCAGGAAAAAAAGGAGCRTTTACCACTTGTGGAAGAAGGGGCAGGCGACTCAAGAAGAGTACAGGGATCTCATCAGGTCATGTAGAGAGGAAATCAGAAAGACAAAAGCCAAGCTAGAATGCCATCTGGCCGCTGTCGTTAAAGACAACAAAAAATGTTTTTACAAATACATTAACGACAAAAAGAGAGCCAAGGAGAATCTCCATCCTCTATTGGATGCCAGGGGGAACGTTGTCACCGAGGATGAGGAAAAGGCTGAGGTACTTAATGCCTTCTTCGCTGTAACTATCAGCCCTTGCCCTGTTCCACAAGAGTACTCTTAAGTGTAAATTATTGGAGGTGATTGGAAGATGAACTATTGCTGTCCATCTTCTCACAGAACACAATTTGACTCTGTTTTCACCGAGACTGCTGTGGCAAATAAATAATTATATTAGTTTTCAAATCACAGATTTTCTTTCCATGAAAGGGAGTAGAAGTTCAAGATAAATACTTCYCTTGATCTAAAAACAAGTGCTGCTGTTAGCTCCTTTCCCTTCAAATCAATATGACTCATACAGTATAACCAGCTAAGAGCTGAAGACACAATCCAAGAGGTGCTGGGCTTTATACCTTTTTTAGACATCAGTTAAAAATCAATAGCATTTGGAATTACAAACACAAGCAGTACTTAGAAAAGGACAGCCAGTAAAGAACAAAGCAGGGGTCTGTATAACAGCCATAGCAAAGGTTTGCTGGATCTCCTCAGGTTAGCTAAGAGACAACACTGCTGCTAAGCTCTGATTTCATGAATACCCAGTGATATCAGACAAATTATTTGGATTGCAGCTTACAGTCACATATACACACATGTTTTTGGACACTTTTAAAGATAACCACCTTCTTACAGTGTTACTTTAAAATTATAAAGGAAGATAAATGCTGGCTCAGTAATGTCAATTAAGAGGTACAATTCATAAGGAGGTAGAAGCCATTCAGACAACATAGGAAATAAATAGCACAGAAGGATTTTAGAGCAATGCAGTGAACCTCTGGAAAGAGAGTTAACAATTGGCAATATTACTGAGACACAAAATCCATATCTACTCCACAGATAGGCACAGAAGATCAAGGAGGTAGTCAATGCTCTTTGCCTAAATTAAATCACTGATAAATTCTATAAAAGAAGCTACTTCCAGACTAAAGACTGAACATCTTACCCTGGAAAGGCAATTCAACATCACTAGAGGACACACGCGTGGAGTGCTACAAGCATAGCAATCACTTCTCCCTGCCTGGTCTGGAGCATGCTGAAAAGCAACTGCGACTGGGCTGCAGTAGGTGACCAGGGGTTCAGTTAGTTTAGGTGTGGTGCCAAATCACAGAAGTTCAGAGGAAAGCGTGCAGGTTTCCAGGGCACAGTTCTCCCTTAAAGCAGCTAGGCCACATGGTATTGCTCTACTGTGCCCTCCACCAAGATGGAGACAATTCCCCCTTAAATCCTGTATGACAGCAAATTACCCCCAAGCAGACTTTTGGTGGTTGTGTTCAGCAAGAGGCTTGTGCCCTGATGGTCTTCTATAACTTTGTTGTATCTGAAGGATAGAGTTAGAAGCAATACTTCTGAATTCTGCCTAAAGAGAGGAGTCAGAGGAAAAGAGACTTTAAATCTGTATTAACACTTCTCCCATGAATTAATGACGGGTGTTGTGCTTTCTGGAACGAGTAACCCAGAGCTGGAATCACCAGCTTTAGAGCTACTCAAAACGTGCATGGCCAAGGCTCCAAGCAACCTAATCTGAATTTGAGTTTGGACTAAACTTCAAAGGTAGCCCTGCTTTGAGTGGAGGTTGGATCAGATGGCCTCCAAAGGTCCCTTCTAAACTAAATTATTCATGATTTTAAATGTAATTTCTGGGTGGTAAAAAGATTTATTCTTTTAACACATGCTTTATATATCTTTAGTGTCAAGCTTAGTAATTCCTGGCTCAGTTAGAAAAGTCCCTGTGGTTAACTAAGAACTGGCTGGGGAGCTATCTCAGGGCTTCCCTAAACAGATAAAACAGTTTGAGTCTTTAACAGAGATTTTTATTATTTTTTTTTCTTCTCATAGCTGCTATTCCAGGCATTAGAATTAAATTGTAACTCATGAAAGAGTTAAAAGATATAAAACAGAATTTTAAATAGTGTTCTATTTTCTAGTCACTAGTATGTTATAAACTAGTTGTTCATTTAATAATTACTTCTCCCTCAAGGAAACAGCTGCATTACAGCTGATGTCATAAATTTACCAGTTTTCCAGTTACTCATGAAGTGTTCAGAGGGAACAGGAGAGGAAAAAACTAAGAATATTTTGGAAAATATCTTTATAGAATGCATCAAATCATTCTTATAGTTTGACCGTACAAAATAAAAGGGTACAAAACGTTTCCTTTCTTTCTTCTTTTTTAGTGCCTGATTGTCGTAAAGAAGCAATTCATTTACCAATTCCCCCCTTCAACCTCAGCATAAAGATGCCTTTCCTCTAATTTTGTGCTTTTTTTTACAGCATGGACTTTGCTCTTTATCTCAAGTGTAGACTCGTAACCTTTTATTTTTGTGAGTTTAATTAAAGACCAACTGAATTTCTCCTTGCTTCCTTACTAAATGACTATTGAATGGCTTTGTCTGGGTATGAACCTTATCTGCTCCTTTCCTTTCTTATGCCTAATCAATCATCACCTGAGTGTAAATGCTGAGAATGGCACGTGTATCCATCATTCTGCTAGTCCTTAACTACATGGGCTCTGAAATGCTGGAGGAAGAAAACAAGTGACATCCAAGTAATATATATTTTATGGTCTCTGTCTTTGACAAATATTAATTACCTGTACAACAGGTCGCTCTCTAGTTTATGGTATCTCCAACCTGCGGTCAGATCTTTTTCTCCAATAGAGTGAAGTAGGGTGAAATTCCACTCAACTTTCAACAAGATTAAATGAAATCAGTGCTTGGGGGAGAGGTGGGATGCAAGAAGTGATTATGAATTGCAATATTTTACCAATCAAGTTAAAACCATAGGCAGTGCTCTCAACTCTGCATGATGTGTTTGCTCTGCTCTTAGCAAACCAGACAAATGAAATGGTGCACCTCCTGAAAAGCCATGCAGAAATTCCTCCTCTTCTCCTTACATTGGCCTGCCAGATTCCGGTGTTCTAGCACTCTCTTGATAGAGTGCATGTATGTTGGATTTTACAATTAGTTTTCCTTCCTATTACCATTTTAACTCCTTTTCTATACCACCTGGTTATAAAAAGCACATTCATAATCTCAGATCATCTAGACTGCAGAGTTGGTTCTTTTGCAAATGTAATTTGCATGATTAAACTAGTGGGTGAATTTTGCATGGAATAAGTTTACAAGCACTAGTTCTCCACRTGTTCTACATTTGCAATCACAGCTTCTTAGCTAAAGAAATGGTTATATTTGTAAGCAATTCTAGCAAGAGGTGCAGCATGGAATATCTGATGAATGAAATAATTTCATTTGTAATTAATTGTCATACATCCTGTTTGGAGAACTAATATTTATTTTTCTAGAGTATCATCCTAATTATTTGATTCACTTCTATCTTTCCAAACATTTGTAATCATTTCAGCTTTGGCAAGTCTCCTAATAATTATCCCTTGAGGTCAATGTAGACTGTAACATGGAAAACTGTGAATAGTACTGGACCCAGAATGACTTTAAGGAACCTTTGCAAATATCAGTTTGGTCTTTGGGTCTTTAAGTGCTTTCTTTAACCAATTTCATATTCTTCTGATCTGTGAACCTTTAATTTTCATATGTTCTACCCTGTGAAACAGCCAAAAATGTCTTGTTAACATTAATAATCCACAGTTGTCATTATTATAACATAAATTATAAATATAAAGTTTTGTATCACATTTCCTTTTTATTATGCACTAAGGACATTATTTTTTATCAAAGAAAGAATTTAAGTCTCCTTGTTAGTGAAGTGTTTTATCCTGAAGACCAGAAATTGACTTGAGCAATCACTTATTCCAGTGAAGACCCTCACTATTCATGGGATGTCCTCAGGCAGTGCAGATTGTCCACTTGAAAAAATAAATGTAGACTGAATCAATCATTCATATGCTTTGTTTCACAAACTGACTGTAAAAATTAGCTTTTTTTTGGATGTGATTTCTGAAATACGTCAGGTGATATCAGTAGAGCTGCCTAACTGGACAAACCTTTAGGTTTTTCTTACATGCATAACTGACAAATGTATTAAGCATTTGTTTTCTCAGAATATTGTATTTAGTGACTGTAATGCAAAGCTCTTTTCCCTCTTGTAGTCATATATTCACTGTTTCTCCTCTTCCTCTTTGTTTTCTTTTGGGGGGGGCTTGTTCTAAATCCATCAGTTATTTCTTTCTGTCATTCACCTGTGCTACTTCTTTCCATTTGCTAATTGTGTAGTTCCTTAGGATATCTCCTTGCCTCGTTTTTTTCCACATCGTACTCATTCAGCAAGAAAACACTTTTTCTCCATCCACATTATGCATCGGTAGAAGTTTTCCTATCAGCCTTCCCAGCAGATGGCTGTTCACCTGCAGCATTTCCTTGTGATTTTTTTGACGCCAAGGGTTGCTAAATCTCTTGGCAACCTCCCTTTGACTGGACTATGGCTGCTATTGGTGTGGTGTTGGTGGTTGTGTTCCTTCCCCCATCATTCTCCCTTCACTTTGTTTAAATGAAAAAAAAGAAGAATATCTGGCTGGATCTTGTCTGCAGACTGAAAATTCATTGTCTAGCACAACTGGGATAAATGCTAGCCCCCTTCCACAAGCAAATACTGGCTCATTTCAAGTTTTGCTCAGTCCTGGAATAAAATGAACCAAAAGAAGATTCACATAAAATGTAGGAAA
Organism: Phoebastria nigripes; assembly: GCA_035582835.1. NCBI lineage: Eukaryota > Metazoa > Chordata > Aves > Procellariiformes > Diomedeidae > Phoebastria > Phoebastria nigripes. Next base: position 492,850 of record JAYKAV010003069.1, on the reverse strand, counting down.
GCATTTGTATTTTCATTTCCTTAGAGCATCTTCTGATATGATTCTGCCTATTTGTTCCCTCTAACATGACATGGTTTTGTCCATGTATTTCTTTTCTCATGTCCTTGCTTTTATCTTTGCCAACATGGAGGATTTATTAATTTGACTAAAAATAACAAATACAAGCTTTTAGCTCAGCATGAAATGTTTTCCTCTCCCTTGAGAAAGAGCACAGCTCTCTCAGCCTTTTCCCACAAAATGAATTCCCCTCTGGGAATTCATTCTGGCCAGTGATGTGTAGATTTACAATGTAAAATGTATGACACTATCAGCAGCCTGTAGTTAGAGGAAAGGACATCATCTCTGGAAGAAGGAAGCTCAGTGCTGTTTCTATTCCAGTGGTGCTGGGAGAGGCATGGGCACTGCAGCCCTCGTTGTGCCAGGAAGGGCTGTGCCTAGGCTGTAGATTGCAGACTCGCAGGACACCCTCCTCAACAATGGGGTCTCAACAGAGACTAATGCACCTCTTACAGCCCTCCCCTCATTTCCTGCTGAATATACATACAGTGGCACCGAGGTTTGGAAATGAGATGGAAAGCAGACCACATAAGAGTCAGACCTACAAAAACCTCCATGTTATGAAATGGAGGAGATTCACAGAGATTAAATTATGTTTGTTCTCTACTACTTACTATGAAGAGGAAGAAATGAATTGAGCAGAAGTCATTGCTCATCCAAGACCCTCATGAGGCTTAAATTCTTGGAAAACTCATTAAGTGTTACTGTTTGGTAATGTTGTACTATCCTCACCTCACAAATGGGGACCCATGGTCGTGTCAGCCTGTATACCAAGGGTTTCTTCCCATGCAAATGACAGCAGGGGAGGGGAAGTGAGGAAGGAAAAAAGTCCATACCTAAGTCCCACCCTGACATGGAATCAGGATGCAACTAGATTGGACAAGAAGGTCTGGGAGCTGGGAAACATTCCCATGTCCTGCAGTTTAGGTATAGCCTAAGAGTAAAATCTATAGCTTCAAAGGACCTCTGTCTTACTCACTGAGTCCAGAGGCCCTTTCCAACCTCAATGGTCCTGTAATTCTGTGAAGGTGCATAACACAGCCGGTTGGAAAGCACGTGGAGAAAGATGGGGCTTTCGTTTAAGTTCTCTTGCCTGCCAGTTGGCTTAGAGAGTCAGCTTCTTGAGTTCTTTCTTCATTCTCAGACATAATGAATGTTTTAATTATTTAGAAAAAAAMCCAAACAAAATAGCTTCCAAAAGTAACTGTGAGCAACACACTGTGCCACTGAACAGCCTGGTGTTTGTCTCTGTTGTGGTTTTAACCCTAGCCAGCAACTAAACACCACACAGCCACTCAATCACTCCCCCCACCTCTGGTGGGATGGGGGAGAGAATCAGGAGGGTAAAAGTAAGAAAACTCATGGGTTGAGATAAGAACAGCTTAATAATTGAAATAAAGTAAAATAGTAATAATAATACTTATAACAATAATAATAATAAAAATAATAGAATATACGAAGCAAGTGGTGCACGATGCAATTGCTCACCACCTGCTGACTGATGCCCAGCCAGTCCCTGAGCAGCGATCGCTGCTTCCTGGACCACGCCTCCTAGTTTATATACTGAGCATGACATCATATGGTATGGAATACCCCGTTGGCCAGTTGGGTTAGCTCTCTTGTCTATGGTCCCTCCCAGCTTCTTGTGCACCTGGCAGAGCACGGGAAGCTGAAAACTCCTTGACGAGTGTAAGCACTACTTAGCAACAACTAAAACATCAGTGTGTTATCAACATTATTCTCATCCTAAATCCAAAACACAGCACTATACCAGCTACTAGGAAGAAAATTAACTCTATCCCATCCAAAACCAGGACAGGCTCTTAAGATGTGGGAGATATGGGTCAAATTTTTACTTTTAATAAGGCACAATCACAATGGTGATCTAAGCCCAGAATAATACTCTAGACATTGGTTTATTGCATTAAAAAAAGCACACAGCCATCCCAGAAAGTCTTGTTCTGCAGCTGCTCATTTCTGTAAGTTAGGTATGCTTTCAACATGCCAATCTTGGTTTGAGAATATCACCTACACAGAGGCAAAAGTTAACAGTGCCATGTCCCTCTGTGCTTACAACTCTGCAAGGACTTTATGAATGTCAGTGATGCCTCAGTGTTGCATTTTGACATTAGTTTCTTTTCAAGTCCGGTCTGGATGCCTTATGTAAACTTATGCAATAAATTTGCAGCAGAGTAAGGAACATGTCCCAGATGTGTCTGATCCTAAGTGAACACCCTTGCCTCTAAGACATCCTTCCAATTTGGAAAGAGGAGAGTTTGCCATCCACAAACCTTGAGAAGGAAATGAGGGCAAAACATACCATCCACAAGTAAATATACCATATTTCTTAGTTCTCTTTTGAAACACTTAACTCTGAACAAAGTGATATTGTTCTCAGAAGCAACTGCCTAGATTAAAGAGTATTTTCTTCCACACTTCACAACCATGCCTTTTTTCTCACTGTGAAAATAAACCCAATTTTCCTGCTTGTCTCATGGGATCTTTGGATGATGACAACAGACTGTTGGTAAACAGCTGTTCCAGTGCATCGTGAATTAAAAGAATTTGGAGGTACTTCAGTGACAATATCTACATTCAGAATAAGAAAATCACAGCCATATTCTTTAAGGTAAAACTGAGAGTGAAAAAGAAATTCAGCTCAGAGAATGGAAGTAAATTAGTTTCTGTGGTAGCTGCACTACAGCTGTTGTAGATGCAGCACAATTAAAGTTTGTATTAGAATTTTCCATACTTGTACTTTGTTTTCATTAGGATCTATGTTTGCTCTGCTGAGTTGGTTTTAAGTAGGTGCACACATATGGAATGAAAATAAACTGTTCAATTGGTTTTCCTAACATGTTTAGTCAGTCTGCTGAAGGATCTCCAGCAGCCTTTCTGAAGTTAAAAGGAGGAAAGCAAATATTAACAAAGGATATTTTTCCCAACTTTTTTTCTAAAACAACTTGAATAATCATCATCTAGTTTAAAGCATTTCTTTGACACTTATTTCATTGTTTTGTTTCCCTGATGGTTTGTACATCTTGAGCCTCCATCCTTTGTGAGTTATTCTGAATAGTGGTGTTGGTCTGATTTTGCTTCCACAATCTTCTAGCTAGAGAGAACAAAGCAGAGGCTTTTTCTGGGCTCCTCACACAGTTATTGCTTCATTATCTACAGAGATCGGGGGAAACAAGAGCTTGCCATTGCTCTCAACATGGGGAACCTCCATTTCTTCAGCCCTCTTAGTGAATATACGTACATCTGCAGCTGCATTCCGCTGAAGAAAACTGGAAATAGTATCCTAAATGAAGAAAACAGACTTGTTTCTTGTTTGTATTCCTACACCATATGCTTCATGCTGTACATGGGATGGAACCAGGAGATCTGGCAGCAAAAGAGCTAATTCCTAAGAGAAGCTTTGTGCCATTACGTCACTGAAAGGCTGGACAGTCAGCGGGACAACACTGATGTTTCTGGCCTCTGTTCTTGGCTACCATGTAACTACTCTGTCTCTTCTCCAGTACGAAGCAGTCCAAGTTGGCTTAGTTACAAGTGGAACATTTTCCATGCAAAGATTTTTCTTCCATCTGTGCCCTAATTTGCCCTCAAGCCAAGTATGACTATCAGCAGTGGTGCACAGCTGACCCACGCCACTTCAAGCAACCTCCACCTGTTAGCCCAACCATAGAAAGGCTCAACTTTATTTTTCAGTAGGTGCTCTGGTGGCATGAGAACATGAGTCCCCCCCATCTACTCTTAGCTTTACTTCCTACTTCTACTATCTCCCTTGATATTGCACATCTGYCAGAAGACACAGATTCAATCCCAGAGCTCTCGTCCTCTTCCTGTTCTCCATATAACTTCTCATCTCCAGGTGTTTCAAGGTCATGTGTTTCACTGTGCATCAGCACGAATCAGCAGCCTCTCTGTCTTGGCATTGACACAGGGTGGGGAGAGAAGGGAAAATGGTCTTTACACTGGCTAATATAAGACACCTTTGGAGGCTGGTCTTGCTAGGGTGCCTGCATATAGCATGTAATATGACAGGCCAAAAGGCAAATGAGTGGAGGAACCTATTATAGGTGTCCTGAACAGCCCGCTGTGGTACCTGTCAGCTCTCCATAGGCTCTAAGCCTCGGCAGATGAGCCTCCAAATTAGTACTCTTACATCAGCTCCTTAAACGGTAAATGCCTCTCATGTTCATCTTGAGTAACACCTCTCTCACATACATTGCCACACCATTGTCTTATCGTTTAACTAGCATTGTCAGTCTGTTTCTGTGGCATTGATAGCATTGTCAGTCTGTTTCTGTGGCATTGAGTAAAGGTGTAGGGCATTACTCACCTGGCAGGTTTAGGTGAGCCGAGATCAACACGGAAAATCCTACCTTTAAAGCACCAAGAAGGTTTTAGCATAAACAATAAACCTGTACTTTTCTCTTACAAATTATCAGTTTTGCTTTTTTTTTGCTTTTTTTTTTTTTTTTTTTTTTTTTTAATTTATTAGCAAAAGTCAAGCTGTGCAGCAGAAGTGGGTTTTGAGGTACTCTCTATGTTGAAAAAAAACATTTTAAATCAGCCTGACGCTTCCTGCTTACACAGACAACATTGTGCCCAGCTGGTATGCGTGGGAAAGTACCTTCAGAGAAGCTAATTAGGGGGTTATCTGTGCATAGACTACACGGCACTCAAGTACTCTCCCAGACAAATCTATAGGGTGGATGGTTGAACTCAAATGTCCTCCAAAGTGCCAAAACCCAATTAGTGCTGGACATCATCACAAACAACTGTGGAACACTTGCCAGAATGCAATGGGATTTTTACCACAGAACCTAGCAGCACTAAATCTGCTGTAATGTTAATCATATAAAGTAAAAAGTAAGCTGGCCTGCTCTGAGTCCTTCTGTTAGCCCCAGTGTGTGTTATACATGGGCAACATCACATTAAAAGAGCCTGGCAGAGCAGAAAGGGTAGTTTTAACCTAGTACCATGCCAAGAAATTATCTCACCATACTGTTCAGAGAAACAGAAAGTGTCAGATAGGATCTTAAGTACTACTTTCCTCAAAAGCCACTCAGAAGTGAGACTCACTATTTTAGTTACATTACTTATTTGCCATGTTTGGAGGGATATCATAAAAGTGAAAAAGAAGCAAAACAATCAGATGCACCAACTGCTGTTCTTTTATCATTAGAAAAGAGACAAAACATCTGCTGCTGGCTTCCTCTATACACTGAAAGTCACAACTGGGAGAGAGATGTGCTCTCTGAGAGGGGGGGTTCTTCTCCACCTAAGTCAATGTTGAAGTACATTTTATTTAAATTAAGACCTGGCTTCTGTGTTAAGGTGTGACAGCACAGTTTGTAGTCAGTCAATGGAAGTCCATTTAGTGTTTGTCATTTCCTCTCACCTATTATGTACAAAAGCCAAATGAAAGGAACATAAATAAGACAGATGAAGTCAAAAGAAGTATTTAAATTTAGTTAATCAGTTGTCTGAGGAACTGCCTTGAGTCAGCAAAATGAATCTACTGTAACCCTCTACCAAAGGTTACAGTCTGAGTTATTTTGCTGTTCAGCAGGAGAGTCTGCTSCTATTTAAAACAAAATGACATTTTAGTATTTCCTTAGATCATTAGAAGAAGCAGATAAACGTAATCAGTGGGTTTACGCAATATTTCTCTGGCTCTTTATACCTTGGTGATGGTATTAAGGTGATACCCTTATRTTGCAGAAGTAACAGTGAACCAGAACGTAACATTTCATGATGCTGCCAGGCAGCTTCCTTCTTTGTCTTCTTGTTTGTTTACTTGGAAAAGGCATGGGAGTGTGCTGAGATAGCAAAGGAACTATTTGATGAAGCTTTGCTTTGCTTGCTTCATCCAAAGATAATTTACCTTCCTCCTTCCATAGTTTCACGAGAGAGAACATCTCTCCAGGGCTCCCCGAATTTGCGCGTTAGCTGCTGCCGTTCTTTGTTGGCGTAGCAGCTACACCGGCAGTGCTGGCAGCTTCTTTGGTTCGTGTGCATGCAGSGGGATACAGGCACCCTGTGGCAGAGGGATACACGCGCCCTGTGGCAGGAACTCTGGAAAGATCCTTCCAATTTCAGGTCTTTCCTGTATTCACTACTTTTTCTCAGATATTTATTTAGTTGAATTAGCTTTTAACAGAAGTTCAAATTCTGTTTCAAGTTAGTCCAAACATGCTTGTTTTTATAAATAAGTCATTCCAAATGCAGTGTTTGAATTGTCACAATTCTTAAAGTGATTCTTTAGCATAAACAGTCCCCACAGACAGACAAACAGTTTTTAAAAATTCAAAAGAGGAGAGCGTCATCTATCTTATTTTTGAAGGTCTGTTGCATAAATAATGCCTTACAGCCAGCTAATCCTCAAGTGAATATAAATATTCTGTACTGAAGCAGGTTTTCATTTAATAAATATTGAGAATGTTAACACTGTATCAATAGTAACAGTAACAATGACAAAAATAATATTAATATAGTTTTTATACTTCTAAAAAAATATTTTTGAAAGATGGGTATATTTTCTCCTAAAAGTTTCCTAAAATCTTCATTGTGTTTGTAAAAACAACCATTTTCCAATGAGAGTATTCTTAAATCCTCGGTAAGGCTCAAACTGAATTTTTTTTTGTTGTTATGGAAAGAGAGATGGGAAAGTGGAAGAGAAAGGCCTCCCTCTCTCAGGTTTGGATGGCATTGAAAATCTGAGTGCTGGCCCCTTTGAGATTCCCTGAAAACGATTTCTTTGTGTTCATTAAGAAGGGAGAGAGGCTTTTCGCAACAGTATCTTTCTTTTCATTTAACAGTTCTTGCATGTTCTCAACAGTTCTTTAGTAGCTCCACTCACAGTTTACAACTTAAAAGCCTACTGAAACACTTTTTATAGGGATTTGTAATAGCTAGCATTCAGTGCTTTCTTTCCAACATGATATAAAAATATTTGGACTACTACAGCATATCAGAAATTCTGAAACTGCATTCCAGAACCTACAGCTGGACCTAGAATTAATAAATAAGGATTTGCAGATAGGAAAGACTTCTCCTGAAATCTACTGGCACTGGAAACATTAGGGGAGCACATACTTCATACATTTAATTAATTAGTCTGAACAATTTGCTTTGAAAAGCAAGCAAACTATAAATAAGTATAGACTGTTTTCTCCCAATAACATTTATACATAGCTATTCCTTCAAATTTACTAAAAGCGTAGGAGAGTCTGTAGCAACCTAAACTTAATTGAAATAATTTTTGTAATTACTCTTCTGGCAGCAATAGTAAGCTTCATAATTTGCAATCCCTCCTAATTTGCGAACTCTCGCAGAGCAAAGAGACCAGATTTTGGTTCCTTGTAAAATCTCAACTCAGTTCTTTGGTGTTAATGTTTATAATACTCTTTTAGTGCATGATCATATACTGATTTGTCCATGCCACTTCAGCTGCATCAGAGCACAGAATAAATGGTGCTTAATTACTGATGAGCTACTTGGCTCTTTTCACTTTGCAGAGTATGGCCCCAGGTCTTATTTACTGCACAACATCCAAATCCTGCTAAAAGATAGAAATATTAACTTCTTCATAGGCTTTTCCATTACAGATGTTACTGTTATCTCTGAATATTCCCACAAAACAGAGAGTTTGTTATCCTCACTTTTTGGCTGGAGAACCAAGGCATAGATGCATTAAGGTGAAAAATAACCATTAATTTAAAGTGGCCAGTTTGAGACTCCAGGAGTCTAACTTTTCAGAACATCAACACTATAAAGCAATGTGTGTTCAAGACCCCACACCACTGACTTGTCACTGTGAATAGTACCAGTGATGGAAATATAAATGAAATCTTACCTCCCAGAACAGACGCTTCTCTTGAAACCACGCTTTTTGCAAACATGGTTCAATTTCAGTACTCACTGAAATTTCATCTTGAGAGGAGGATTGAATTTTGAGAACGTCAAATGCCTAATCTGAGGTTTGATTTTTTTATGGTGCTTCGAATTTTTAAAAAGATGATAGACTTCTTGTATGATAATACAATCTCAAATTTAACTACTCTGTTTAAACAATCTGAAATTGCTTGTTTAATAAGAATTGGCCCACCGGAAATTGTCTAATCTGAGGACTATACACTGATTTGGAACAACCCCAAATTTCAAAATCTTCAAATCCTTTAAGTAATAGAACTTATTGCAGTCAGAGTTGTGAGTATTTGGCACTTTTGCAAATCAAACAGCATGATCCCAGCTGTACTGATGCCTATCAGGAGATAATAAACACAACCAGAGAACACCTGTGAGAAGTTTGAGTGAATGACCTGCCCAGGATCACACTGAGAACTTTTTGGCAGATGTACATTTAGAATCCAGTCTCTTGGGTGAATTTCAACAACCTTAGCCAGGAGACCATTATTCATTCTTTTCCTGCAATTCCTTTTCCATTCTCTACACACCTTTCAGCTTTTGCTACAAATGAAGCAAGGATCCTTCAGAAAATATACCTATTTCATCACACACCCCTAATTCATCCCAAAAGTAGAATCTGGTGTGCAAAGAGGGACTGGAATCCATGGGAAAAGAGAAAACATAATTACACAGTGCAAATTATTTTCATGCTGCTCACGTATGGGGATGATATCCTCAACGAGCCAAGGAAACACGGTTTAGATAAAACTACTGAAAAGCAGATGGAAAACTTATTAGAAAACTGGGTCCATCATCTGGAGTTTAAAGAAAGGTGCAGTTCAGTGCAGACGAGTGCCAACTGAAGTAAGATTAATCAGCTATAAAAATATAAAATGAGGAATGGTCCAGACCCAAGTCCTTGGACCTTCATCCCAGTTCAATGCCAACCTGCACTCCTCAGGCTTCCCATACTGACTCCAGTTTGATGGCCTAGCCATTCCCACTTCACCCATATCCAGGGTCCCCATCGCAGGCTTGCCCCATGTTGCCAGCAGCAGGGTTGTTGATCAACCACTGCCTTTTCCACAATACTAGCACAGTATTTTGTCCTTCCCTGCACGCTCACAGCTCCCCCCAGCATAGGTTGGATGTCATCAGATTTGTTGGGCAAGCAAATAGTACACCCCTCATGAAAAAGCTGTTGCTCTTCCCAAACAATATTTCAAGCCCTTACTCCAAAACATGAAGTGAGTGGAATATTACAAGTAAAGCCATCATACTGATTATTCATAAGGGGGAAAAAAAAAAAAATCTGATTTTTTCTCTGGTCTCAGTTCCAAATGTCCCAAGGTTGTTTTGTCTGAAGCAGATCCTGGATGGACATTTCAGCTTACCTATAACCAAATGTATGAACAACTGAATTGGAAGGTAACTTCAGAGCTAGCTGGTGCTCCTAGCAAAACTTTTAATACCTTTTTATCGTACTCTCTGTTCCCACTCCTCAGAGCTTCTTAAAGAGGTATTTCTACCTTGGTATATTATTAGTAATTTAACTAAAATGGGAGAGGTGTGTTCATAAGCAATTAGTAAATGTGGATTGTAAACAGTGTGACACTGATGGACATGTTGGAGATAGAAACTGGAAATTCAACAATTAAATTATTTAACTGTGATTCCCTTTATCTTACTCTCTCTTCTTCATGGTAGAATGCAAAATAATATTTCCCCCCCGGCTCTTATTCATTCCTACCAGCCTTTCCTGAGCTGATATCCCTCTATATGTATGCAGCAAGAATGAAAAGACTTAATATTCACATCAGAAAGAATCAGCAGGACCCAACTGAACACTGCAGCCCCTTTAATTGACTTATATTGTAAGATGACTAATTCTTGGTCTTAATGTCTTGTTGAATACACAAGTCTGTTTAGTGGAATCCTTTTCTTTCTTGTAACTACTGTGTCACAGAGAACATACTTTGGTTTCCACTTAATTTACAGAGTGGACACCAAGTGAATGTTAATATATTGTTGCAGTTCACCACCCATAGTTCACCTGTTTCAAAGGCAAGCCTTTCCAAAAATAAGTGTAGCTTCTCATATATCTTGTTTGCATTTTTGTGGTATATTCCAAGGCTTTCTGAAATAATGGTAGTATGTTATTCTTCAGCCATCTTCTTATCCTTGATGGTTTCCCATGAACTGAATAAACGTTTTCATAAGCAATAAATTTGCTTATTTTTCCTATGCCTTTCTGAGTACTTCTGGCTGCTCTGTATACTTTCTGGATAAAGTGGCCCACCAATTTAAATGGCTTCTAATCTCTATCATTTACTCACTTTACAGTTAACTTATGATCATATTCTTCATATAACATCCTTGGAAATCTAGTCACTGATTTATGAAATGTTAGCCTTTATCTTTTGCTGGAAAAAATATAAAATAAATGTTTACTATTTCTAAATCTTTGGCAACATCATAACCTTGTTAAAGGCAATGTTTTTACCAGTCTTTGTCTCCCATACACACACTTCACCAAAATAATGGGTGCTTTCCAGTCCCTTTTAGTACAATAGCAATTTTGTCTTTGGGAAAATATCATTGGTTTTCATTATGCAGGTTCAGTTCCATCCTCTAGTTAATCTATTACTCTTACAGAGCTATGTGTCTGGATAGCATAATGAATACATATATGTATCAAAAAATTGGTTTTGTTATGCAAGCAAAAGAACCTGGTGTAGGATTTGATTTTTGTGCTGTATAATGACTTAAAACAGCATATAAAGGACTTGTGATATTAACTACATGGCACCATTCATTACCAGAAAAGGTTTTGTACTCACTCAAAAGGAAACTGATTCTCTCATTAGAAAATCTGCATGCTCAGGTGTATAATGAAAGCTGGGAAAGGTGCAACATTGAATATTTGTTTTATAGCTAATCTGATAGGACCATGTATACTTGATATTTGAAAGGAAGATTCTGTAGTGTCTCTTTCATCACCTTCAAACTACCCCAAGCTGCTGTAATGCTCTTCTAAAAGACAGTAACTGGAGTAGATCAAAATTCCTGTAACCAGTGAAACTAGAAATTACATCAAGACATAATATTTTTAAAAGAAACTCAAACAGTATAGACAAAGTTTCATTTGTTTGTATTTCCTAGCCTATTACAACATTTTTTATACTTCTAATATTATTTTTCCCTTCTTTCTTCCACCCACCCACAAATACATCAGGATTGGCAATGGAAAAATACTTTATCATTCGCATGAATACAGGGCAAAGATTTCCCTCTTCAAACAGGTATCATTTTCTGTGAACTGATTAATCATTCTTTGCAGACAAGATAAAAACTCAATATAAATGAACAAGTCCTAGCTAATGTTACATCAGGAGAGACTGTTCAGTGCTCTGAGGTTTAAACTTTAATGGGAGTATTGACTGTGACGCCAAACCCTGGTGAACGCAGTAGCAGTTCAAGCACTCGGGGATTACGCAGCAAAAAAGAGAACTCCTTTGTGAGTTGGCCAGACTGGAAGTTTGATCAGGACATCCCTGCATACCGGAGCAGGTGCGAAGTAAGGAAGTAGCAGCTGGTCTCCATGACTTATTTTGTTTCACTGGGAAACACAACAACATTTTTAACTTTCTAACTAGCTGCTGTTTCCACCAAACTCAGGAGGAGACAGGAGGTAGCCCTGTGGCTGGCAGGCTGTCTCTGAACCTGGCCCAGTGTGGTGTGCCTCCTGGGATGGGTAATTTATGACTCGTCATCGGCTCAGTGCTGTATCCATTAAAATTCCATTTAAGAGAAGCAAATCAAGCATATTCTAGTGAGAACTAATGTAAATATTTAATTGCAGCTTAATCATGTTTCATATCTTAATCTACTCTTCCTTAGTATATTTGTCTGACTACATTACAGAGAAAGAGTATAGACTCTCTGGGGTAATTGTCTGGGTTACAGTTTTTTAAAGTCCTATTCAATTCTTGGCAGTCTCAACCTCATAAACTGACTGAATTGCTTTCCTCGGCTTGATTCTCCTCAGGGCTTTTACCTCCTTGGAGTAGTTATAAAACAAAGTTATTTTAAGGGAAAAAAGGCCAAGAAACAGAGAAAACAGCCAAGAAATTAAAGGAAAAGACTTGTCAGTTTACTTTAAGTGAGTGCCTTGCTATACTTCTATCCAAGATAATTGGGCTGAAATATCACTCGTAATACATACCTAATGTTTTGAAACTCCTTGCTACAGGAGTTTGTGAATGCATGGGTTGAAAAAGCAACTGGACAAAGCCGTGAGAGAAGGAACCTGCTGAGACTTCTCAATCCAAAGACATCTCTGTCCCAGGAAGTCCCTGACAAGTTGCTTGCTGGAGGCTGAGAGGGTGTGATGGGAAAGTAACCTTACCTGCCAGCCTTGTGCTCTAACCAAGGCATCTGCTATTGGCCATTGTCAGCTGCAGGAACACCAGGGTAGCTGGCCCACTGAACAGAGTCAGTACAGGTGGTATCATGGATTCAGGCAAACAAACATACATACAGAGAGAGAGAATATTGGTTTGATTCAAAATAAAACCAAGAATTAAAAAAACACACCATAGCCTTCACTTTCAAGGTCTCTGGTGACTGGCCAAAGGATAAGCAGAGGAATGAATCATTGGTGGAAACAGGAAGACTTAAAAAGAAGAAATGTCTCCAGGCAAACTTGATTCTTTTATTTTTTGTTTAAGAAAATTGGTAGCAAAGCTGGAATGGTCTATGAAAACTGCTTGGGTTTGTTATCATTTAAATCATGTCTGAAAATTAATTCGTATCCACTCTGTGTAAGATCACTGGCATATAACTGAAAACTCTTCACGCAAAGGGACTTGACAGGAAGGAATGTAGTGCAGGGGGAAACACATGCGTTGGGAATATGGCAAGTTAGCCTTAGCGACTTAGGGAATAGAACAAATAAAAACCTTAATGAAATTCACTGGAAACAAATGACAGAAATTGCAAATACCCCTGAGAGCAGAGGAAGAATACAAAGGGAACTAGAGATATCCAAAATGTGAGAAGGGAAAAGAAGATCCAATAGAAAAACTGTGAGGTAATACAATGAGAAATTAACTGTATCTCAGGTATTCAAAGAGAGAAATCTGGAGAGAAGTGTAGCATACTGCAGAGGAAAAGAGGGGTGCTGAACTGAACTCCCACTAACTAAAAAAACAGTCTGTTATTTTTTCTCAGTCTGACCCTAAATTTTCATTTTGAAGTTTAGTTGGATGTTTTCTTGAACTAAAACTGAACTAGACGAAATATTTCTTCCCACCATTCAAAATGCTTCAACTGAAAACTGACATGGAACAGTGAACATTTTAACCTTTGAAACAGGTTTACAGTAAGCTGAACATGAGCTATTTCCCTCAAGTATAATATTTCTTTTTCGCAATAGTGGTCAAGTTGTGTTTGTGGAACCATATCTGTTGAGATGGGAAGACCTTGGCTTTAAGTAATTAACCTGGATGCTTTCTTGTTTATTGCAGAATCAGCTCATAACTAGCAGAAGGAAATCAAAACAAAACAAAACAAAAAAACACGAAGACGACTTGCAGCTTCAGAGAACACTGCCTTCAGTCGGCTAACTTATGTGTAGGCCTTCCAGAGAGGACTCGCTGAAGCTGACTGAGCAGCACTATGTCCAGGGGGAAACTGGGGTGTCTTCACACCCTCTGAGTCTTTCATCAGCTACATTTACTATTTTGAAAATTTATATTTTCTTAGTTCACTGTGGAGTTTAACTGTGTTCATTGCAAGTGGGTTTTCCCACACTCCAGACCTGATCATTGCCAAGCAGGGAATGGCAGCTGAGCCAACACGGGAATGTGCAGTGCGTTAAAAATCCCTCTGCACTTGAGGAATGAGGAGGCCAGCATCTGTCTTCCACGTTCCTTGTAGCATGTTCCTCTATCACTCCACCAAAGTGCCACAGCAGATCCTCTGACATGAGCTCAGTGTGAGTTCATGGATCAGAGGAGGGGAGGAGAGCGAGGGAAAGCTTTGTCTCGTGTTGGCAAGAGGGCTGTATCACATAGGAGAGGACATTGCTGTCCAAGTCCCCATCCAGCCACCTTTCATGATATCTTCCATTATGGCCTGATGATGCTTGAGGCTGGATTCCAAATTCCAGCAAGATCAGAGTGGCAGCAGAACAGAGGGTTTGTCAGTAAACATGGAGACCAACATCATGACCTCCAGCCCTCCGGAACTGCTGCATCCTAAAGGCGTTCAGCCGTTTGATGATCTGTGATTGCTGTTAATTCAACTGTAGCCATGTTCAAAACAACAGAGCTGACAGCTGAAACAAAAATTTGCGTTTCTTAATCTCCTCCCCTGCACTTCCACGGTTCCACAGGATTTCCATAATCTAGAAGAAAGCTCAAAACAAATTATTTGCTGCATAATTCAAAGCAAAAGGAGAGAAATACTTGCACTCATTATTTTCTCCAAGTTCTCAGGTGGAGAAGTACAAAGTGGAGCAATCTACACTTTTCACAAATGTCAATTGCAGCATTGTCCTTTGAGCACCCTCACAAATCTTTTCCTTTTCCTTTTTCTACAAGGTATAAGTACCTTTGGGAAGTTAGGTAACTGATTTCCAGTGTGAATTAGTTCACATTCATTGGAAAGGATGGGGTCAATTTACAGCCTATAATTGGCTTTTATGAGAAATAAATGAATCACAGCTCAAGTCAAACTGCTTCTAAACAAAAAAGTTTATCAATTCAATTCCATGATTTAGGAATCCAATTAATCAAAGGAATGGGTGTGCAGATGACAGACAATTCAGTAAAGACCTAGCAAATAGTGAATGTTTCCATTCTGAACTAAACTACCCTTGTAGACCCTTTCCTACAGCGGAGCCAGAATGCCCTTACATGACTGAGGATGCATATGAAGGTACTGTTAGACAGAAAACTCTGAGTAAAAAGAAGACTGCACACTTAGCTTCCAGTGGCTGGTAACATTACTGTCTTCAAGGACTCCTTATATCCCCCTCTGTTCTTCATCACACAAGCTCCCTCTCAAACTCCCTTCCCTCCTTGAGTGCTGTGCATTGTCTCCAGCTCCCTCTGTCTCTGAGGCCATACCTGGAATTTTGTGTTACCGCCTGCGTCTCCTCTTGTTGTGGTCTCCTCCATGCTGCTCTAAGCAGGGGCTGTTTGCACTATTCCCACATTTCACTCACTCACCACTCAGATGTTCCTCTATTTTTGCAGCTGTATATATCCCACTACCGCTTTTTCATTTTCTCTTTCCTAACCATGCTGTAAACTCTGCCCATCTTTTCTGCCTTGTCCTGTTTTATCCCTTTCAAGAATTCGGATTGCATACACCCCATTCTCACCTCCCCACCACCACCAAAGATCCTGTATTTCTCCTGCTTTAATGCAGGTGGAATTTAGACTGCCAAATGCTCCATCTACCCTGTGCTGCTCCCTCTCCTCTTTTTCCATATACTTTTCCCTGTTATGCTTACTGCTGCCTGAGAGACAATCCTTCTCAGTACAGCATATTGATCATTTTGGAGACATGAGCAGAACTGGAAGCTGAACACATTTATTGCAAAAAGTGCCAGGTGCTGCCAACAAACAGTTCTTTGTCTTGCTGACAGTCAGACAGGGGACTAAAGCCATGGGTCTACTAAATACTTGCGGAGGCACACCTCTTTCCTCCTCATTTGCTGTCTTCAGTACTCCAATTAACAACACACTCAGCAGGTTTCCTCTGAAAATGCAATATTACCTGAAGTGTGGAAAAGAACATAACGCAGTGATAAAAAATTGTCGTCACACGTATTCTAACAAAGAAATGCCACCAAGGTTAACATGAGGCCTCATAAACTTGGCCGACTATGTACAGGCTGGTTTGACCCAGTGTGAGCAGAGGTGCAGAACCAAGACTTGACATGCTCCTGCACTGGGGTGATGTGCACAGCTCAGAGTGTCTCATTTCTACCAGTGTTGGGAGCATGGAAAAGAATAATGAAAGGGGTTAGCAAGATTTGAGGATCTGATTTTTGAAAAGATTAAGGGTAGGGCAGTCTGCACAGCAATTAGAAAGAGAGTATTTTGTGATGTAAAAATAACAACATAAAGAACAATCATTTAGGATAACTAATGAAGAGTATAACATGCTAAATAAAGTAGCTCTTTAGACTGCCTATGCAAGGTGAGACCTACTTACATGCAGAATAAACTGAGGTCAGTGTCACGATCTAGCATGTCTAAATTTAAAGTCATCTGTGGATGTCAAAGTGATGGCTTTTTGATAGATAAGGTAGAATAAAATATTGATATTTCCACTGTGGAAATAATTTAGAAGGCCACATAGGTGGAACAATTATCCCAGCAGGTACTCTTCTATCCCAAGATCCCTATAGCCATGTGAACTAAATGTCAGAAAATAATTCAAAGAAGATTTATGAGACTAACATATGACCATTCTGGTTCTGTAAAAACTTAAATTTCTATTACAATTATTTAGGCCAAAATTTTTCACTTAAGTCACTGATTTCTCTGATTTTATACAGATCCCATTACTTAAATTGATGAGGATGCATTCTTCTCTTCAAACATGAAACATAGGACATTAGAGGGTGTCTTTTTTGCACTGTGCTAAAATAGTTACTCCCAAGGGGTTTACTGAGGTCATTTTGAAACTATATCATAATTTGCAGGAACCACTGAAATGAAAATCAGGCAGAACAAAACACCAAGGGGTGCATTATTCTGGGACGATGTGCAAGAGAAATAATAGACATAGTGTCTGCCATTACTGTTAGAGAGAAGTGAGCACTTCACTCTTCATTCATTGTAATAAAAGGGTCCCCTAATACCCACCCTTGATGATTCTATTTTACCTAATTGCTTTGTTTTATCAGCTATGGAAAAATATATATTCTGCATTACTAATCCCATTAGTGCTTTCAGAGGAAATGTCAGAATAATTAAATTTCTCAATGATCAGTATTCTGTCTTTTTTTGTCAGGTCTTTCATGTACTTATGCTATCATGCACTGCCATGCTCTTTTGCAATTTTAAAGCAAGGTCAGCTACTAAGATGAAATTTTGTTTTGTATTGAAGCTTTGCTTAGCAGTGACTTCTGAGCCTCTAGAAAATAGGTGCATTTAATAGAATCAATAAACACAGTATTTCTTCAGACAAACAGCATGCACTTCAGTGAAAAGCTTTGATAATGTTAACACCATCCAGAGAACCAAAATATCATCAAGTTCCAGATTTATCACACCAGTCTAACTTGTACACTTGGACACTTCCCTGTACAAGTTCTGCACAGCCAGTGAAAGCTGCAGATCTCAGGTGGGCTGAGCTGTGCTCTGAAGAGGCCTGTGTCTTAGAGAAGTGTCTGACATTAGATGGGATGAATTCAAGTGAAGGTGCTTAGTCACAAATTCCAAGTAGCAAACTCCAAAATTTAAACAAAAACTTCCATTTCCTAAACAAAACCTTCTGTGACTGAGARCATGCAAACATAGCTCAAATATGCATGTGAAGGCTGACTAACAAACAATTTGAAAACATGAATAGATAAATAAAACAGACTATTTGGGAAAAGTCACAAAGCATGGTAAAATATTTTTCATTTTATGAGACAAGTTATGAAGGAGAAACACTGTTGCTCTCTTAGATCAAGTTTGGGTATCCTTCAGGTGCCCAGTAGTTCCTGTATCCTCATACCTGAAGTCCTCTGTGGAACTGTTCCTGCTTAAAGCTCTGCTTTCCGTAGTGACAGTGTAAGAATCTGGCTTTTTGCTGAGATTTATCAGGTTATTTCAGCCAATTTGACATTGTCTCCATCACACATACTGAGAAACTTCATTTTCTGGGTTGGAAGAGCTTGATTCTGCTGTGCTGGCAGTATCCAAGCTCAGAGTGAGAAACTAATAGATTTCTTATCCTTGTCTCTAGCCAAGATCCTGAGTGTATTTGCAACTGATTTTAAAAAGCCCATTTTTTCTGAAGATTACTTCTATGTTCCCAGTCATATCAGAGTGGGAAAATATGGAGTAAAGGACAAAACAGCCACGGGACTCTAAGCATGGTGGCCTTTTGTCAGGAGGATGAAATTCGGCCTTGCAGGAAGGGGAAACCTAAAGTACTTTTGGCTCTTGCTTTGGCTTTAATTTCAATAGTTCTTTATCTTTGTTTTTCCATAGCAACTCCCAACAGAAATCTATGCGCTGAAATGGAGCCTACTGAAACCATGCCAAAATGGAGAAAGACAGATGTATTGATATCACTACTTAATTCAGCCAAACAATTTTGGTTGACTTCAGGGTACAGGTGTGAGAATGAAGACACTGCATATCTGCCTGTCTGCCTGCTCCCTGTGATTAATGGCCTTGCACTTTCTGCTGCTTCTCGCAACTCCTAGCGTGTAACTCCTGAGGGGAGGCAAGTAGAGGCTTGATCTGGGACTCTCATCAGACTGTACGACCTCCATGACCTGCTGTTCTGGTATTAATAAGAAGTTAAAATATGCACATGCATCCATACGTACAGCTCAGTAGAGATATATTACTTGGCAATAAAGCAACAAGTATGATCATGTAAAAAAAAAAAAACCAACGCTCACAGCAATTTCTAGCAAGAAAGGCAAAATTAGCTCTTTGCAGCCACTGGCTTTTAGTGACTGAAGTGTATTGAGATGGTAGTTAATTACCACATTACCACAAAGGAGCACAAAGTAGAATGTGCTAACTACACTTTTCTCTCTCTCTTAGAGGTTTCAACGAAAGCAGGCCCTACAGATTCAACACTGAAAAAAGTAGCCCAAATCCTACAAGAGTTCATTGGAGACAGGAGTGGGGAAAAAGGAAGAGAAGGAGAAAGCCCTTCTGCCTTAATCAATGGTATTGTTCTTACTAATGGGGGCAAACACCACCACCAACAAAAGGAGGGGGAAGAGTCTGTGCATCTCACAGATTGAACAGCAAGCAGTACTAAAGGATTTAGCCACGTGGCCACCATTGAAGGAGCCACAGTACAGAATTAGATACCTTTTTTAAATTTACATGTTCCCTCTGCTCAGGGCTGAATTTTTATTTGGATAAATATTTGTTTCAAAAAGCCAGTCTGGCTTGCTCCTCTCCTTCAAAACACAGGTTGAAAGAGAGTTAGTAACAGCACTACCACGACCACCACCCCTGCAACCTGATAAATAGGGCACGCACTTAGAAAGTAGGATGGTCTAGGGCTTTAACTGGGCACAAGGACAAATCCTACTGTGCTATTTTCAGTCCCGAGCTGCTTTGCACAGAGCAAGTTGAGTTGCACTGTGCCCTGAGTGCCCGGGTGACTCCCAAGGAGAGTGTCACAAGTCATAGCTCCTCTGTGACCTGAGCCATGAGTGTGCTGTAGCTCATGATATTGCTTATCTTATGATCTTCCCACCACGTGCCATCCGATGCATCAATCCTCATTTGCTGATGAGTGGTTACATACTTCTGTGTAAAGTATAATGCTCTTTTATTTCGATGAGACACTACTTTACACTTACAGTACACATGAAAGCAAAACTGCATAGTGCTCAAATCAGCAAAAAGTTAAATGCACTATCCTTATTTACTGACATTTTGAGCCCTTAGAGCTGGAATATGCAGCTTTCCAACTGCCTTAGAGGTTTCTTTTTGAAAGCAAAAGACTGAGGACTATTTCTCTTACTCAAGTACCAATAATGTCTTCAAGCTCCTATACATTATATGATCTAGAGGAGAGATTCAAGTATGTTGCTAAATATTCACACTGATAAGAATGGACTGTCATAAGTCAGACACAATGATCAATTAAACTGCCCAGTAAAAGCCAGAAAACAAAAATGACCTGAGGAAACAGGGGCACACACACATACCCCTCAGCTGATGTTAGCTTAGAAAAACTGCCATGGTTAGTTTGTTTTGATTTTTGTATTAAAAGAGGAAGCTGGTTTTGAGGAAATCCATAATAGTGTGCCTCCAGTGCAGGCTTCAGTGTACTGGTGTGGCCATGGTAGGTGAAATTTGGTGTGAGCCTGGTTCAATTGTTTTCTAAATGATTAAACTTACATTAAGACTGCGTGCAGCTAAGAAGTGATAAATCATGCTGGGTTTACTGGGTCATGTACAGAACTTCAGAGTAGTCATTCGTTCTAATTTGTTTTGCACATTCAAGCATAAGTTTCAAAAGCAAGATTGTCCTGTGCACTGAATTATCTGTATTATTGATCACTATCATTGTGCAGTTATTTAGAAACACTGAATTGAAGAGTTGGACTGTTCATTCATTGATTCATTAAGAGCTTTTGGCAATTTTTCATTTCAGTAGTTTTTGATCATGCAGGTATGTCCTTGAAAAGACATCATGGCAGAGCTGAAGTTAGTAATTACATTTCAGTCTTTTTTCTGATAGTTTCAGGCTACCATCTCAAGTGGCTTTCCAGTACAGGCTACTTTAATTTGAAACCAAAAATACATTCTGAAATACCCCTTTGAAGTAAAGAGAGCAAAACCTAGTTCTTTACATCAGCCGTTTCTGTCCTTTGGGCCACTATAAATTTCTCCTCTTTATTCTGGGGTGATATTATACAAATTCCCAACCACTGTTTCAAAAGCAGGTGACAACCATTGATAACTAGACCATATCTCCAGAGCTCATCTGATGAAGGACTGGCAGAAATCCCTGCACTTTTAAAGATGCAGCGAACTTCCATTACTGGGCTAATTTAAAGATGTAATTTAAAGCCCTTTGAAATCACTGGACAAAGCTCCCATTGACTTCAAAGACTGATAGAGTAGGCACCAAAAGTGTGTATGACATTCCCGAACACTTACCAAAACAGCCTCTACATGTGCGTTCATGTGTAAAGAACGCAAACACTGAAACCTCTGGGAAGAGAATCCTGCTGCTCATCCTGTGTTTCCTCCCTCCTTGTTCCTCCTGTCACCGGCAGTGAGTACCTGAGTGCCTCCCAGGAGAYGTAAGCATGCTCCCAAAAATGTCTGGAGGGCAGATTATGAAGTTCTGAGATGGATTTCTAACAGACTACAACCATGGGTCCTGGGATTTTGACCAGGCCAATTTGTAAAATGTGATTTCAAGCTTTATTGCCCTTCAGCTGATGAACATTGCGGCAGAGAGGGTGGAGTTAGACTCATCTCTAGCTCATTCCCTTTCCTTATTTCATTGTCCTTTCTGTAGGTTTTATTAACAGCATCAATGGTACTATCCACAACTCGAAGAGACCATCAGCTGTTCATTCCTTTCATCCTATTCAAAGCAAGCTGAAATTCTGACAGCTGTCTATAGTCATGTTCTCACTTTTGTTTCCCACCTCAGAACTGGCTCTCTGGTTGCAAGAGTGAGAAACATAGCCCTGTAGAAAAATGTATGAGTAACTGAATAAAATAAAATAAATTAAAAAATAAAAAATTGAGCCGAAGTCATTAAATTCCATTTCCATTGAATGCATGGGGACTGTGGGGTGTAACAGAGGAGCAGTTGTGTGATTAAGAGGAGAAACCTACCAYTTCTCTTAGAGAAATGGAAATCTTCACAGTATAGTCATTGCTTAGTGCCTAAGCTTTGGGTAACTGCTAAGGTCTCTCAAAAAGTCCTCAAGGGTAAAAGTGTATGTTGCTATGGAGTACAATGCTTACAATAATGATTTATTAATAATGCATCTGTTTTGTTCTTTATAAGATTTGGAACCCAAGAGGCCATTTTCAGATCCATTCCAAATCCCGCTATTTCAATGTCAATTACTAAAAGTGCAGGAGCAAGGCACTCTCTCTGCTTGGACCATCTGGCAGATTTCTGAGCCTTGCAGTTTGTTGGTCTTCAGAGTTACTCTGCAAGTTACAGAAAAAAAATTATTTCTGAAGACTCCAGTAGTTACATGATTAGTTAACATGTTAAAAAAATAGAACAGTAGAAACGCGGAGGTTCTACTAACAAAGGCTGAGGCTTCACATTAACGACAAAATAATTATGAAGTCTAGAGAATGGAAGGAGCTATTTAATATAAATAAACATTATTTTTCTACAATATTTGACTGTGGTTTCCATCTCCTGATGTTTTTCTGAGAGGAACCTCCGTAAAGCAGTTAAATGCAATTGGCCAGCTACCCTTTGACGCCTGACAGAGGCATTGTAAAGTAACAAATTAGGCTCTTACAATGCACTGCAAACAAGAAAATGGGCACTGCTGGTGAAATTATATCAGACTTGCTTCTTGAAAGTAAGACAAGCTGTACTGAAACTTCATTGAGAAGAGATTTCCGCCAGGCTAATAGCTAATTAGCCAGAATGGTTGTGCCTTGGACATGACACTATTAGATGGTCCCCCTGACAACTGTGTCTAAGGACACAAATAGCTGTGGATGTGGTCTTTAAATCCTCACTGATGTTTGAGTCAGTGTTCAGTGAAGCAAGCGCCCATTGGTTTTATGTGGAAAGACATGCATAGCTAAACAGGGCATACTCCAGTCACTAATGCATTTATCTCTGGAATGCCAAAAGTGTGATATACGTATATACATAAAGTAATTACTTGCAAGATTAAACTGCTGCTGAATAGTTGTTTATTCACTTACAAGAAATGATGATCACTTACAAGAAATCATGAGAACAGCTTGTTAATCAAATCTGGTCCCCTGTTATTACAACCAATACACTGCCCTTCACAGACTCCTGAGTCGCCTGTGTAAGACCCTACGTCATGTTTACTTCTTTAAGTAAAGGTTTAAAATTGTCATGAACAAGAATACAGAAGCATGCTGCATGAGAGTTAAGCACCCAGCCTACAAAGCCCTTTGCTAGCATGCCCAAAAGACCTCAGCTAGCATCTCTGTGTTGAGCTGGGGGTAGCCAATGACTCCACACCTAGTATATCTGCTCACACCTGATACCTACAAGTTCTTCAGTCTTGTGTTTTTCCCACTTCCAATCCCTAAATTCATGAGACTTTATTAAATAAACATGTAATGCATATTAATTAAATAGAATTTATTTGTTTGTGTTTGCATTTCCATTTTTCAAAACTGCTCCCCAGTCTGAGATTGTTGTATTCATATACACACTATAACAACGCACAATCTAATAAGGTAAAAACTCATCAAAATAATTCCCATACAAAACAAATCAATATGCAAATCACATGTCCCACTCCATCCATTTAGCCAATACCCTGAGTAGTCTAAACAGCAGAGCTGCATGCCCTTTGAATACAAATGAAAGGAAACAGTTGGTGGTACACACTAGCCCATGGGTAAACTTTTTCCATAATGGATTTTCTTTCATCATGAAATTGCTCAGAAAGTACTTTTTAATTTGGTTATGCACGAGTCATTCAAACTTTCATAGCAGAGAGAAATTACCTGTAGTATTGATTACCACAGACATGAACCACCAGTGCTCTGTGATCGGCTGCATTGATACTGATGTCTGGAAGAAAAAGTGTTGGTTCTGACATCTTACACGCAAACACTTAGTGACCAGTCTCCTTGAGATATAGTTGGGCCACATAGCTTTGTGGAACTGTATTTAGGATTGATCAGTCCAGTAATCATAGCAAGAGCTTGTAGCCATGTGCAAGCACAAACTTCCCTGAAGACCACATTCTTTGAATGCAAATCTCTGCCAAAGCATTGCTATAGGCGAGTGCTAGGACATGCTGGGGAAAGGAGCTGGGACCTACGTTCACCCTTTGATTTGGCCAGGTGGTGTCTGCCTCCATACATCTCCTCTATCACAACCTCAGATAAACTGTCAAGAAGACAAATTAACCCTTGGGCCCAGTCCTCACATACCAAAAAGCAAGATTTACAGGTACCAGAAGGGGAGCTAGCCTGACAACAGTTCGATGGTATGGTATCAATCTACAAATGTGATATAGACATGCAGATCCTGTGATTCCTCTGAGGTACACTGAGACTTAGAGACCCTTGGGTTGAAATCTTTCTGGAGTCATTAGGAAAAAAAATCCTGAATTTACCTTTTCCTCCAATGATCTGAAAGAAATCTAAATAATACAGGAGATGAGAATTCCAGTTTTGGCACCCTGAAAAATTTTTTACTGCTCTAATACTTAGTGCTTTTGATCTATGGTTATATCAAAAGCATACCATGATTTTTTTTTTTTTTTTTTTGCATTTCTTTTGCCAGACATCCACTATGTTTCCACACAGCTATGTGGAAAATGACTCTCTGACAATGTGGAGAGTCACATGGCAAAGAAATGTCTAGATATCACCTTTGGGAGATGCTATGTGAGCAGTTATAGAAATCTGGGATATCGAGATATCATCCAGTCCATTCTCCTGCGCTGAGACAGGTTCAAGGATATGTTGCAGGTCCTTCCTGGATGTATCTCCAGTTTTGTTTTATGCTCTCTCAAAGACAGATCTCTCAATGTTTCTTGCTAACCAGTGAGATAGCCAAAAAGCTTTTTCTGCTAGCCAGTCTTTAGTTTTCCCAGGGTTGGTTAAGCCCTACTACCTCTTGTCTTACTCTGCATGGACATACAGTACAGCCGAGCCTACCCTCTTCATAGAACTCTTTTATATATTTGAATATTGTGAAACATGCTCCCAGTCATCTTTTTTTTCCCTTTTTTTAATGCTTAATAAAACTGATCCCTTCAAGTTTCCATATAGGTCATGTTTTATTCTTAATGCTTTAAAACAGTTAAAAACCAGATAATTTCTCAACTTATTTTTAAAGATTTTGTTCTCTGACTGTTTTTTAAACATCTTATTCTTTGTCAGTTTTTCTGGCTTTTCTCTTAGCAGCGGACGTCAGTACCCCAGCTGAGAAATCACTAATGCTGAGAATATCAAATGACTTTCCAATTTTTGCATATGTGTTGTGTTATTCAACTCATATTTACTCTCTAGTCCACAATAAACACTCATCCTTTCCACATTGCCTGCAGCCTAACYAGTTTTTCCTCATGTTTTACTTCTGTCGTTCTTCTTAAATGCAGTACTTTGTACTCAGCTTCACTGAATATCATCTCAGTGTTTTGGGGCTATTTCTCCAAGTTATCAAGATCACTTCAAATTGGACCCCTTTTTTAAAGTATTTGCAGTTCCTTTCCCCTTCAGTGTCATCTGTGGATTCGGGAAGAAAATTATTGTCCATCATCCTAACTATTAGCGCTGGTATTGCGTATTACCGAGTCCAGAAGAGAGCCTCATGGGCCCCTCCTTGATATGCCCTCTAGTTTGACAGAATCCCATAATCACTCTTTGACTGCAGTTTTGAGCAGTGATGCACTCACCCCATAATAATTTTATAGATTATGATCCATGCATAACTGTGATTAAGGCATTGCTCACAGTCTTAAATTAGACTTTTAAAGTCTCGAGACTGGCATTTGAATTCTTTCTGCCCCCTACTCGTGATGGTAGTATAAGCCAGAATAAAGGTTGTGTGTAGGCTATTCATCTTAACATAAGCAGATTTGCTTTCAGTAAAACCTAAATTCAGATTTCCCTGGATTTACAATGCTGATTTTAGGAAAATTCTAACATCTATATACTTGCAGATCCCCGCATAATACTTGCTCCATTTTATCTAGCTGCCTTTTTGTAGTATTTCTTCATCAGAGGAAAAATTTAAAATACGTTATTCCTTAATACTAAAAAAGAAATCCAAATGCTACCGCACGATATTTCTGAGGCTGACAATATAGGAATGATGATAAGGAAATCACATTTAGTTTAAATCACTTTGGCGGTTCAAACACCCAAGGATAGATTTTCCACAGCAGCAAAGCACTGCAGAGCCTTCAAGAATGTGATGACTTTGGCAGAACCAGGAGGGAGCAGACGACCAAGTCCTGGGAGAGGCCTTCCCATGCCCCAAAGCAGCTGCTTCCACTTCTCGCTCTCCTTTCCTTCCACRCACGCCTCCTCCATATGGGATGGTATCAGCGTGCTGGCTTCCCCTCACCGGGACAGGGGCAGGCACAGAAGAAGTCATCTGCAAATTCACCTTGGCAGGGCAGCGCAACTTGCATTTAACTTCCTGGCTTGGAGAGCTGTGAAAGGAGTGGCAAACAGTCAAATGCAGTCTTTAAATAGTTGGGATTGCTGGAGCAAGTAATTTCCCAGAACTTCTGGTGCATGTGGCCAACCTTTATCGTATGACTATAGCGGAGAGAGCTTGATCGCAAATTAGCTGCAGAGGTAACTGACTGCCTTAATGATGATGGCACAAAAGTCCTATTTAAAATATATCTGACTTTTGCTCTGGCCCTGCCTATAGCCCAGTATCCGTGGTTTTTAAATTGTTGTCTGTGGAACACTGGAGTTCGTGGCCTTTCTCATAAGGACTCTGCAAACGATAGTTAAACACCCTTCTCAGCACAAGCCCCCCCAGTCTGTTGCTAGTAGCCTCAAATATGTCATATCACAGATAAACCTAAATGTTTCACCAAAATGTTGTGGAAAATTTTTAAGGAGCCCACAAATGAGAAAAGTTTAACACCTGCTGCCTGTTTACCATTGTAGCACCTAGGTATCATTATTTAAATTTATCTTATTTACAATCTTATAGCATATATTCATAATATCGATTATTATAAGTGTCTTTGTTTTTCTATTAAGATCATTCGGGGCAAAAAAACTACTGACACAGATAATAAATTTTTAAAGATGTTTTAAGTTACTTGTAATTAAACAATGAGCTTATTTGCATTTTCTCATAAAGCTTCCAGTATGTTCAAAATAAATGCTATTTTTTTAAAGAGATTGGACAGAATGTTTCCATTAAAAAAAAAGCACCAAAACTTCCAGGGCCCTTTATTCTCAGCAATTTCTTACTCTTCATAAATTTCCCTGTTCACACATTATTAAAATATTGGCTATCTCATTGTTTCACCTCAATTTCAAAAATTTTTCAAATGTTATCARCTGTATGCTTAAAATTTATTAAGAAGAAAAGAATGACAAAAGGTCTTTAAACTAAAAGAAGATATACTGAACTAAAACAAATTTATTTTATTCACTGTGAAGTCACAGCACAGCTGCATATGCAAAGTATGAAAGGAACTAGAAAATCAGGGAAAGAGAAACCATAATGAAGTACATATTGTTATAGAAACTACAAGCAGAGTCTTGGAACACGGAGATCCAGCTAAGAAAACGAGGATGAAATATGACAAATCTATCAAGATAACAGGCTGCAAAAAAAAGGGAAAGTAAAATATTGCAGAAAAGTTTAGGGACATACTCTGCTACTCTTACTGAAATGTTACAGGATGCTACTCAGAGAGGGCATTACCCTGTGAGTAACCTCTTTCATTTCAGTTTACTCCTTGCATACTGATGGAATATGTTAGCAAACTGACAAACATCAGAAAACCAGTAAGCATTGATGGTATTTGTCCAGATTGTCTGAAAGCACGCAAGAATTCTGTTAACTCTGTTGCAAATAAAAATATGTAGTTGCTCAGTGTTATTAGCTCGTGTACTTGAAAAATGAAGCAGTGAGTGTTGTTCCAATATATGCAATTGTTTGACCCTGACTCCAGAACATAAAAATGAACTAAATTAATTAAAAACAGCATGATAAAACTTTAAAGTGGGCATGATATGCACCTAGAATCATCAGGATTTCTTTAAAGAAAAATATTCACTCCTATATTGATTTGAATTCTGTCAGTGTGTGAAAAAAAACCAGAAGGAAATTCAAAGGCGTCTTCTAAATGAGAATTTCCAAAGAAATAAATATTTTTTTATAGTTTTATATTTATATGTATATATGTATCTATACTAAATATCTAAACAGAGGCAATAAGCCTCATCACCCCTTAAAGTCATTCCTAAAATAACTCTTAAGCAGTCTTTCTGGGAATATAGATGTCATGAACAAAGCACACAATGATGAAATTCAATTACAGAGATTTCACTGAAGTAGTTAAGATGATCTACAGATCTCACTCACAGGTTTTTAGTGATGATATTTTGGTGTTTTGACTAGGATGATGCTAGCAAAACCCTTATGTTCTCTCACCACATACATGGTTCTCTCACATAGGTCTCTAAATTTGGTGTAGCACCATATATTGGTCAGAAGCCTGATGACAAAATAAAACAATAATCTGCTTATACCRTTTCTTACTGGTACATGCCCATGTGTCTCATCCTCCCAGCACTGCCCACTCTTGCCTCCTGGCATCAGCTTCAAGGAGGAAATCCTATGATTCCCCAGTTAATTAAAAGCATTCCAAAGGAAAAAAGCAGTGTATAATAACATGCAAAAGGCATTGAAATGTTTTGAGGGGAAAAAAAATCACAAGAAGGATTAAAGTGACAGGGCTAGAGAGAATCCCGAGCAGCTAAGGTGGTTCAAAGGTATATGCTACAAGAATAAGTGCAACCAAACTCTTTCCAACTTAGTCTTAGTCGCTAACAGAATCTCCTAGGGTACAGAGCCATCTTTTTTTTTTCTCATGTTAGGCTTTCATTTTAGTATTAATCCAGCCGGAGGAGGAAATTGGTTGAAAAGAATAGATCATTTCTCAGTAAGTAAGTGGGAGGAGGAATTATGGGAAGAGAAAAACAGGCAGACGTACAAACAAGGAATTTGGGGTGGAATCCAGGCAGCACAAAAGTAGATTATTGGAGGTGGGAGAAAGGGGGGGGGAAGAAGGAGGAGGAGAGAGAGACAAAGAGAAAGAGAAAAGAAATAGTAGCATGTTCTTGATTACCTACCTAAAACCCTTTACATCATGAAGATAACAGTCAACCCTAAACTTCCATTAGCTTATCATTGCTTTTATGCTTTCTAGCTTTATCAAGATGAGCCTGAAAAATAGCAAAAACAATTTTGTGTAGGTCAATTTCCAAATTTTCTTGGATGTATGTATAATATCTTGCCCTGTTAGACTCAAGGAAACTGTGCTAGCATGAGTAAAATAGTTCTTACCTGTGCTTTGTTTGTTTTAGAATGTGTTTGCCTTTCCAGAAATGCAAGGATTTGCTTGTATTAAATTGTTACCTTTTTTTTTTTTTTTCCTTAAAGCTTTTTATAGAGCATGCTGATTCTGGTTTTCGCTATCTTATCCAATTATGACGATATTCTATCAAACTGCAATTTAAGGATTTTGTTCCTTCTGCTGTCTTGTGTGGGTGTGAAAAGGCTAGATGTAGGCCAGGACGAAGGAAATAAAACAGATTTGTTTTCATTCAAATTGAAATACTGAGAAATAAGGAGCATATAGTTTCCAGGCCAATCACTACCACCTGCCTACAAATATGGCTGGTAAAGAAAAAGTTCCTTAAATTGCTCAGCTGCAGTTCTTCATATACAGGGGTGTATTCAGCAAGTGAACTCTCAGATGGTTGAAATATTAAGGCTATGTGGAGATGCTGTGCCTAGTTTTGCCAAAGAAAAAGAAAATGCCTTTTTACTTTTATCAAGGTACACTGTCAATGTCATGCTGCTCAAAGCTGCTTCACCCTCTGTGCTGTTCATTGATTTTTTTCATCATTTATCCTCTCAGAGAGGTTGAAAACTGCTTCAAATAGGTAAAAAGCCCCTTTGGACTTCCTTCAGTCTTAAAGCAACTTGTTGTTTTCCTATTCAGACTCCTCATAAATTCCAGAAACAGGGCTTATTCAGTCAAAAAGGCTGGATGCATTTCTTAACTAAAGTATTTGCACTCAGTCTTCCCCTTTTCTTTACTCCAATTTCTCCTTCAACAGGCCACTCCTACCAATGCACCCCTTGGTAGCTGTCAACAATTTCTTTCTGTCCAAGGGAGCAGAAAAGGAATAAATCTTCACAGTTAGACCAAATGTCTTGTCCAGCTGCCTTCAAAAGGCAGAGATTTACAGTATACGTTCTGCCACATTGCTTTATAAGTGCTGCACTTTATCAAGAGCAATGTATCAACAGACTCCCATCAGGTGTGCCAGGGTTCACAGGAGCTGTAGAAATTCTTCATGTTGCTTAGGGAAAGATGACTTTTCTTTTTAAGTGTAAGAAGAGATCAAAAGCTGATGCTTCCCTTTTGTTCTCACTTCATTTCCTACAATAACCGAATCAATTTTGTTGTCGAGTGCATGATGAGTAATCTCAGATACTTGTAAACTACTGAAAAAAAAAAAATGGGCAAAATTAATGTGGCCTTCAAATAATTTTTGGGTAGAAACATTTTCCCTTTGAGAAGAACTACCTTTCTTCATTATCTGCATCTCCCCTCCGAGGAGAACTACCCTCCCCTTGTTATCTGCAGAATCAAAGCCTAGTCATTCTCCATTTGTGCCTTTGCCTAGTATTAATTCTGTGATTGAAAGTAAAAACTGCTGTGTCTTTTGACTTCTGTAATAGCTGGTGGAATTGATCTATTATTTAAGCATAAGACGTTAATTGTAAACAGAGTAATGGAGACTTGAAAGATCTTTTCCTTCCATCTACCCAAAGATTTCTCAGAAGAGGAAGCCGAAAAAAAAATGGATCGCTTTGTTGACATGTGATGGAAAACAAAAGAGAAGAATGGAARGGGATTAATGGCTGGGCCTGATACATGTTTTTCTTACATTCTTTATGATGCTAGGGAGCAATTTCTTTCAAAACAGGAGGCCTGTCGTAAAGAGGGAGTTGCTTGTGATTTGCAACATCATACTGAAGCCTGGCCCTGCCAGCTGTGCACAGGTGTGGCGGGAASAGCAGTCATGCTGACGCCTGGCAGCAGCTTCCCACACGGGTTCTTGTAGGAAAAAGGAATAAGGAAAGGAGAATCTGTCTGGGAGTCTCTTGAAAGGTGTGAAGCAAAGGGATCTGTTTAAAAGTCTTCTGCATGTAAGAGAGCGATGTCAGTCTTGAACATCRTCTCTACGCTTGCTGCAGACCTGCAGCAGTAGAAACGGCTAATGGTGGCCAGCCAAAACAGCTAGGAGAGCAACGCGATGCCCTTGCTAGGGGCCGGTGGGAGGGAATGAGGAGCTGTTAGCTGGGACTGGGGACCAGATCCCACAACACAGGCAGCTGCAGCTAAAGCCCAGCCTGCTGCCCTGCAGCTCCAGGATGTGGAGATCCAAGCCTATGAGTGATGCTTCCCTCCTCACAGTGGGGCAGGAAAGCAGCCGGCTGGTCTGCGAGATGCTACGCTGAGAAAAGCACCTTTTGGGCAGCAGGTGCTGTGCATTCCCATTCACCTACCTTGGTTTTTTCCTTTCTCCCTTTAATAACCCACAATTCATTAAGCCAAAAAGATTGCTGGTTGCAAATGAGGACATATAAGCTCATGTTGCATCAAAATGTTTAATTTCAATTTTCTGGATGGGGCATGATCTGGTGTTTTATTAGCAACCTTCCTGAATTTTGCAGAAGCTATTATTGCTACCAACACACTCCTGGCAAAATTGCTACAGACGTTCAGAAAGGGGCAAAGCAAGAGAATATGTAATTATTTTTTTAAAAGGAATTCCAGAAACTAATGTTTTAATAGTCTCTTGTGTTTTATTTTAATGTAAGATTAATATTTTAGCCATTTTCAGGTAGTCCTATTTTGACAGACAACATCAAAACTAAGTAAAAGCAATGTACACTCTGGTCTCGCCAAGAGAGAAATGAACCTGTCTAGCCAAGCTCATGTCCTGCTCTGAGACAGCCAAATACGCAATTCAGCTTTTACAATGTACAACCATTCACATTTAACTAAGACGGTAATTCTTATACAAGCTTTTCATCCGTAGATTTAATAGGGCGTCCACAAGGAAATCTGACCAATTGCATCTGATTTACAGGTAAAATTCCAGACCCAGGAGGCACTTTGTTGTTGCTGTTGTTGTTGTTGTTGTCATTATTATTTAGCCTGCATTATTAGTTGCAAATATTTTCCAAAACAGGTTTTGTATCAATAAAAATTATTTTGGAGAAACCAAGGAAGTTTAATGATTTGGATGAATATGTTATAGAGAAGGAACAAGCTAAGTACAAAACTCTCTTTCACAAACAAAACATCAGGTTTTAAAAGACAGGAAGCTTGTATTAGGCACCTTAATCCATATTCAAATATCTAAACAAATCTTGTTTTAAAAAGTACTGAGCATGCAGCATTTCCCACTAATTTCCCTAAGCACTGCTGCACTAAGAATTCTGCTTCAAATAGATATGTTTTTTTGGAAGTTTATCTATTGACACGGGGAACTGTCTTTGGAGCTTAAAATGAAATCCTGTTCATAATTCAATAGCAGAGAGTACAAAAACTAATGCAAGTATTTTTAGATACAGATAGACTTAAAATTAGACCAAAACAAAATTGCCCGAAACGTGGCATTTAGCAAAAACAACTGCAATTTACTCCAGCAGCCTGCAGTGGGTGGATTTCAGCCCTGTTACAAGACACCTAAATCCTGAATGGATTTAAATGCCAAACTTCATATGATTTTACTCTATCACAGGCTGTGGAAAATCCAATGCTTTCAGATCACAGTTCTTAACATTCTTCTTTCTCCTATTTTGTGTAGCTCTGGCCTGCAGCTTATTTGAAGTTTTCCTCCAGAACTGTTTTTTACCAGAAAGTTGGGTTTTGCTGTCATAACAGCCCGCTTTTCAGCAAGAGATTAAATATTTCTTTTGTCAGAAAATGTAAATACCTGAATACTAAAAAATGTCTTCTCAGAACTGCTGCCAAATATCTCTCAGGAATTAGTTCAAATGCCTCAGGTCTCCATCAGCAGTTGCACCGTAACGCGCTGGGAAGAGGGAAGGCACTAGTATATCCCTGGACACGTAGTATAAACGTGCATAACTACATCAACAGAGGAGAATGAGGACACAAAGCACCAGATGCACAATTTTCACAAAATAGTAGCCATTTTTGTCAGACAAAAGTTTCCAGTATAAATATCTCTGTTGTTGAGAGGTTTTCTTTTTGGGATGGGAGCATGGGGAGCAGAGTGCTGGCAAAGAAATAGCTGAAATTTCACTCAGAAGTCCTTTTAACGTTTTTCCCAAAGTAAAACCAGCTTTTCAGCAGCCATCGTAACTATTCCCTGACTCCTGTTTTGAATAAACCCTAAAATGAAACTTAATTCAAGCTGGTAAGTTTTGCCTGACTCCAATTTATCCCTAGTTGGCTCCATATTTCTAGGCAGGGCTGTTGTCATTGCGTAATCTTTGCTTAAACACAGCCCAGGTTTCAGGTTTTCTTTTAAGAAGTCCCAAGCAGCCTTACTCARTAGTCCACTGTATGATGTATCGGGCAGGCCTGGGCAGACCCCTGTATTAGAAACTTACTTGAACCTCTGCTTCAACTCACACGCAAACCATGTCACATTTATATATGCTCAGTTTGCTTTGGCAAGTATTTTCCATTTTCTGCACTTACTGCTCTCAAAAAGGAGAGGAAAAAAGTGGCCAAAGGCTTCCCAAAAACCTGTTTTTGGGAAGAAGCTATTTTTTTTACCGATTCGGGAATGCCAGGCAGGTTGATTGAGCAGTGGATGTTGATGCCACCCCCGACCTCACTTCTGCACCCCTGAAGAAAGGCTGGTTACTAACACAAGTTTCCTATTGTCTTTTTTTTCTTTAGGTCTACAATAAACAGTTTCTCTGCTGGGTCTTGGTTTGCCCGTTATAGGAGGAAGAGCCTCAGCTCATCCTGGTGCTGTGCTCTGGGGCGACTGGTCCTGCCAGTGGGGAGAAGAGACAGGAGCTGAGCACAGCAGTAGGAGCATCACCTCACTGAACCAGGAGCCCTCCAGCCCCTGGGAGGCTGAAGAGACCAACAGGGTCCTTGGGGGCAAGGGGACAGCAGAGGGTACAAGAGTCTGACACAACTCAGAAGTTGTCATACACAGGCTGAACCAAGCCTGGGTCATGCACCCACCCTCCAAGGCAGCAGTGGGTAAGAATATTAAATCCTTTTTTATTTCTCACTGGCCTGACCTAATAATTTTGAGGTTTTTTTCTACTTTAAAGAGTACTAGCTCCATTAAAACACAGCCTTTTCAGTTTAAAAGCTCTTTAGATAACCTGGGGCATCCCACCAGGGAAGTGCTAAGCAAATCAGCTCAGATCACTTCCTGTCAAAAAAACCTGTTGGAGGATTTTTCCATCTTCCATGCTCAAATATGAATAGTGAGCAGAACAAAATGCTCTGAGATTGCAATAAAACAGAGTATGTAGCCCTTCTGGTGAGCTAAAAGAAGTGGGTAACAAATGAAACTATCATTAAAAATGAAAGAGCAGCATGCAGCAGACTGAGCTTTAATCGATTATTTTTGTTTTCATGACAAGGATTCAAGCTGTGATCAAATGAGCAGTGATTTGTAGCCGTTCTTGATCAGAAGCACAAAAGCCACGCTATCTGCAGGGAACGAGGATGACTGACTACTGAAAGGCACTGGCGATTCCTTAACTACTCATTTTCATTTCAAATCAATGATATTTGAAGCCAAGATACTCTAGCTGCTAGTTTCCTCTTTAATTGTCGGAGGGGCTGGGTGGTATGATTGCAGTCGGGCAGGGCCGGGAGCAAATGCTGTGCCCGTTCACGGAAGGCAGCAAGTCGAAGGTGGGCTCCCGACGGCTGCCTGCTGGAGCTGCGCCAGGCAGCAGGGGGAAGTGCCCAGCCCTGAGACGGGCAGGCAGGCAGCAGGAGCATCTCCTGCACTCCAGCCAGCATGTCCGCCTGCCCCTCGCCCGCCAGAGCCCCCACGGTGTGCTTTCCCACTTGTACCCAGCCAAGAGCCTGGTGTGGTATTTCGACAAGTATTCTCAACTTTGCTGCAACAGGGGCACAGTAGCTTCGGTGAGGACCAAGAAGCCTCTTGCAGGAGGATCTTGGAGAAGCAGGCTTGTGCCAGCCAGGGCGACGCAGGACCATGGCCATGCATGCAGTGCACCACRAGAGGACGGGACGTGTGTGCATCGGCTGATGTTCCCAACTAGCTGAAACTTGGTACCGGAGACAACAGGTGTGCCGGTGGGACCTGGCAGGYGTGCAGAGGTCAGCAGGCTGCTGGCACAAAGCGGTGGTGGGCACCACTCGCTGCAGAAGTGAGCAGTGCTGTGATACAGGTTGCTTGTGAGCAATGGTTAGATACAAGGTAGGCAACAGCGTTATCATCAACCCTACTGTCGTCCAAACAGTGAGGAAACATTTGGTAGGCATGATGTTAAATGTGATCAAAGTGTTAACTAAGACACCTAGCATGAAGGAAGAGGCCAAGGTTTGATTTTCTGGCTGCCACTATTTCCACTCCCTTCTCTTTGCAGTCCTTGCAGTCAGAGCAACTGTACCTTTTACTCACCCAAGCCAGGCATCTACTCCAGTGTCTCGTTCTCCAGCCTTTTCCTCACAGCAACATGAGCACTCCTCACACCTTCCTGTAAAAATAGATCTGGCTAGAGAACGGCATTTTGGTATCTGTTTATGCCATGAATAAAATAATCTGTATTTCAAATGTGTTGGAGAAGGGAATGTTGATTCGGGAACACTGATAAATTATTGTAATTTATAAAAATAAATTATTTTAAATGTAATTTTATTTTCATACAACATGAAGTTGTAATATGTTGTATCACATATAAATACATAATGTACAATCATATACTAGATAAAATATAATGTAATGTGCATTATGGTATTGTAATATATACGAARTAGCTTATAGTATTATAAAATAATATGTGTATGTACAACAAATCTATAGTTGAATTAAATTAAAGTCATTAATTTAATTAGCATTATTTAGTGTTACTGAAAGGAATGATTTTGACCGAAAGTGGGAGATCTGAGAGTGGCCATTATTGCCTGGGTTGCTTAGCACAGTTTAGGATGCAAGCACATATAGCAGAAAACTACAGCTGCGTTACTGCAGCCCTACATCATTCCCCCTGAGAATGCAGTCTATGCTTTTACTCCAACTATTGTACCTTCTTCCCTGAAACATTTCCCAGACCAAATGGGGGTGGGGGACAGAAATCTCCTTGTCATCATCTTAAACCCAGGCTTGTGGGAGTCAACTATGTGCTACTTTTTGCATGTCTTTCGTCTCTCCCTCTCTTTTTTTTTTTCTTTTTTTTTTTTTTTTTTTTNTTTTTTTTTAAGCTAAACAGATGTCATGGTGAAGAAAGGAAAGAAAATGCATTTTGTTCATTGACACCTCTCAAAAACATATTTTAAAGTTGTTAAAAGTGGCTTTTCTTTTTGGCTTTGCATTATGACTAATAATTACATCCTTCACTGAACTATATTCTAAACGGAAGTAGAGAAATATTTTAGAAGTAGCTGTGACCGATACTTTTTGGGCCAGTCCCTAACACTTACTAGAAATGTGATATTATCTACTCATTTTTACTATTAGCCATTGACTATGCCACAGAAAAATATTCCAGCAGTGCTGACAGCCGTTTTCTGCTGTGATTCCCCTCCGCTCCCTGGATGCTGAGCATCCACAGTTGCTCTTCCACATGGTGGCAATATGTTGGCACCTGCACAGTTGAAAGTGTATTACTTATCTGTAGGGTAAGGGCTGTACCACCTCATCTCATCTGTGGATTGTCACAAAGGTGGTTTGTAACATGCACTCAGCAACCAACACAAAAAAATAAAGGTCAAGACCTTCCAGCTATGTTTTCTTCTTCTTTCCTGAAATGTTTACATGGAAGAATGTTGTTTCTGAGCAGCCTTATGTTGTGATCTTCCCAATTAAGGCAGCACTTCAGCAGCACTCATTGTAAGGTGCGATAAATGCTGTATTAAACTTTTGCCTAGGAAATGAGATAACTCCTAATACTTGAATTTCATTCCACATCCCTTCAGGGAAAGAGGATAGAGTTTATGTTATAAAATAAATCAGTATTCACTGTTTCACATCGGCATCCAACATCTGAGAGTCAGCCACAGAAACTGGCAATCCCAGCTCCTTTTGCCACACATTCAGATCCAGAGTGATGCTTATTACTGATTTCAAAGACTGAGTCTAGTCTAAGTGACAGCTGTCACCCCACCGTAGTGGCCTCTTGTGTAAAATGAGCAAATCTGAAAACTGTATGCTCCTTGGAATGGAAACACAGGGCAAACCCCAGAAAGGTTGACCAGTCACGCTGAAACAAAATTATTTCTATGCAAGCTTAAATGCAGCTGGCTAGCTGAAGAACAATTACATGAGGAAAGAAAGCAGACATGAAATCAGAGCTGAAATAATTTGAGAAAACAGAAATAGAAATAAAACCAGCCTAAGTTAATGTAGAATTGTTGCTCTACTTCAACACTTGTGTCAAATCATTTCTCAAAAGTGACATTTTCCTGCAAAAGATTTTGATTTTTCTGCTCCATCAGAAACATGCATCTGCTCCACCTCCAGCCTGCAGCAGCCACTCTCAGGGAAAACCTGTTGCAGTGTCTCTGCTGTAGGATCTGCAATGCACTGCTCCACTCTTTCCTTTATTGATACACGTCTGGAACGAACTTCCCCATGTGCCTGTCCAGATACCTGTTCCTCTGGCATCTCACCTGTGAGGCTACTGCCCAGGCTGTGCTCAGCAATGCCTGGTGTGGGTTTGGCTAACAATTCTGTAATGAGGACATGCTTGACAAAGTCATTGGGCTCCCACCGAAATGTCCCATAACGTATTCACTTCTCTTTTCAGTCTATCCTCAAAGTGTAGAGAGCTGGGTGGCTTCCCCATCCCTTCTCCCTGCCTCTTTGTGTGCAATGAAGCACGTTCTCCCCCATCCCCAACATGGCCATGGAGGATTTCCTTAGATTTCTGTGCATCTGAGGCTGACAACCCTGCCCCTAGTTGTCCTTGGCCTTGGTTCTTTCAGCTGTGATCCAGCACTCATGCTCATCTTCTCCTAACCCATCAGGGCAGCAATATTCTCGTGCAAGTATCAGTCATGGGCCACCTCCCCCACTACCCTGTTGCCCCGTATAGCCGCTTGCAAATGAAGGGGCTGGTCCTGGGTGCTTACATGCTGCTGGCTCTCTCTGGCAGTGTCTCTGGGAATCAGAAGATTGCATCGGACAGACTGGAAAAGGGGAGAAGTCTTTTTTATCTTTTACAGTCATGATATAAATAGGATAATTATTCCACGGGTTCTTCGGGTTTTGGGCGGGGGAGGAGGGAGATTTCAGTGGCGTTGAATGCAAAGGTCAATGTTTCAGCCTTTGTCCAGATGGAAAACTATTGACTTTTGCAAAAGAACAGCAGGAGCAGCTATTATGTTTATTTTAACTTTGGGGTTTTGTGATTAGCTGCTTTCCAGAATAAAGCAAGACTGATAGAGAGACCAAAGGTGTGCAGAAACAATAATTTTCTGAAAATGAGACTGTACCCTACTTATTCAGGCTGAGAAAAAAATAATGTCTTCTGAAGGATGTGCCATCGTACCCCATTGTTCAGCCGTCCAGGCATTTCTGAGAAACGTTACAGATTTTATCTTAAAATCGCTTTTATAATTTTGATTAGTAAAAATTAATTAAGTCATGTTAACCCGACATGTGTGTGTCCATCTAAGTAGTAACATGGGAGCTGCTGGAAACAGAATAAACAATTAGTCCAGTTCTTGTCATTACAAGATGTAATGCACAAAAGTCATGTGAAAACTGTCAGCTGGATACAACATCATTGTAATATACATGGTCAGCCTGGCCTACTTTTCCTGATCTGGTTACACATCACAGAGAAAGGGTGAACAAAAAAGCCAGCCCATACTGGATCTCACAGTCTTCTCCCTTACCTAGTTTGAGGGGAGAGAAATTTCCTTCTGGCTTGCCCACAGCTGATGATCAACAGAGCTTCTGCAGGTTGAGGCTTGGTAATCTCTGCCATCATCTGCTCTCAGAGCAGAAACTGCATGTGCAGTCACAACTCTGACTTGGACCTTTATTCTTTAAAATTTGTTTGTTCCTCGCAGTGCTCTCTTGCTTTTGTCAAAGGGTCYGAGAACCGCACACACGCCGAGCCTGCTCCAGCTGAGTACAGACAGAGGCTCCTTGGCCAAACCTGGCATGTCCAAAGTACATTTCAGTCTGTATGGGGCCACCTTTATACCAGAAGCACCTTTCTTTCACTGACGTCAAGAGCTGTGACTGATTCGACATCTGCCAGTCAAGGGGCTGGAATCTGTCATCCCTTGCTATGCATCAACCCTGTGAGGTCCCCGCGAACATCAGCCTCTCCTGCACTCCTCCCCTTCCTCCTGCATTTGATCCCTTCTCTCTCATCATCTTCTGACTGTTCCCATCGTTCTATCCCAGGACCGCTGTTATCTGTGCATTGCTGTCGTGGAGCTACAAGGAGGGGATGACGGGGCAAGGAGGGAGGAAGCAGAACGGCTGCAGGACTCTGCAGAGCCGACAACACAGGGTCCCTGGCAGCTGACTAAAGCAAATACAGTGCGGTGGTACAGTACAGCCAGATGAAGAGGGGGGTCAGGCTGGGCTGTAGGGAGGTGGAAGAAAGCTGCCAGATTCCCTGCATGACGTTTGGCAGCTCTGTAAACCACAGTACATGAAAGAGTCGCTGTCAGACAAAGGGAAAGGGGGGTGGTAAAGCATCCCCCCCAGTTAGGAGTTACCTCATATGACCTCCACCAGCTTTACTCTGCAACCAGTCTTACCCTGTTGTCAGAATGAAAGTCACTTTTCAGTACTGGGAGCCAGGACAGGGTAGTTGAGGGAAAAGCCTTCGCGCACGTATGTTCCCAGTATCAGGCTGCCTCTGCTGGCTGTGCTTAAGAGCTTCAGTCAATCCAGGTGCCGCCTTTCATTTTCATTTGTAAGTCTGTTTCTGCCTGTAGAAAATATTGCTGCTGGTCATTTCCAGCACCGCCACCCTTCCACCATTCATTGCCATTGACAGCTGCACGGAGCGGCTGCAATCCGCCAGGTCGGATTTTACTGCAGCATTTTACACCCACCTTTGGAAAATCCACCCACCAACATCCTTCAGGGGCTTAGAGAGGCTTGTTGGGTGGCTCCTGGCTGAGGGAGGAAAATCATGGACACTAATACTGTGCACATGCCCGTGCTTTACATTTACAGATGTTTGGGCACCTCAGGCTTTGGTAGGAGCCGTTGCATGACTCACTCCGAAGGGCTGCACAGCTCAGGAGGACTTCCTGTTGGGAATTGCGTTGCTTGGGGCATCCTCTTTCTCTTACAGACTTTTCAGAGCTCTTGCGTGACCGCTGTTCTGCCAGTCCTGCCCCAAACTTCGCTTTTGATCCTTTGATTCTGTTTACACTCAAGACATATTAATTTCCATAGTTTTTCTGTATAGTAGACAACTCTTGATTCACATCCTTGGCTGCCCTTCCCACTGTCTCTAACGTTGTTATTAAGGTTTGCATGTAGAGCTTTTTACGGTTCATTCACTGAAGAACACCTGCATTCCAAACTGACATCTTGTCACTACAGATTCCCAAAAAATAGTGTGTTTTATGGTCTTGCTTTTAACGCTGATTGCCTCTGCAATAAAGAAGAATGCTACTGGGAAAAAAAAAATTCAAATGCTTGCCTCTGAATTCCTTATTCAAGGCTATCAGTTTCACATTACAGAGAGGCAAATTAAGGACATACACTATACCATTAGAAAACATCCATTAAATAAGGCTAAAATTGAAGCTAAAATTACATTCTTTCAGTGACTGCATTTTATGTGGTGGTATCACCCCTCGGTGAGCTCTCAGAATGAGCTGCCTGTTGGAAATCTGGATGACGCCTCAGCTTAATCTTTAAACCTCCAGTGTTACCTGCCTAACAAACCAAATTAATCTCTGTGATTTATGTAATTGTTATTACAAAAAAAAAAAAAAAAAAAAAAGAAGGCTCAAGAGGAACGTGATCAGAGTTTATAAAGAACTCCAAGGTTACAATAGTCTTTATGGAATAAATGATCCAACCTGGGATCCAGCTGGGAACAGGGTAATGGCAAGGGACAACATAGCTAAAGCTTCAAGAAAATATTTTGAACTGTATTTTTGGACACTTCTGCTCTACCAAAGCCCAGAATAACCCTAGTGACAAAAATATTCATTTCCCCCTATCCCCCCATTCCCATATTTGATACTCATTATCCCCTTCTGTTGGACACACAGCCACACCACTGACCACAGGTGGTCACTGGTTTTAAGAAAGAGAATGGCAACTGGTCATAGCTTTCCGAGGACCTCTGGCTTCACACCCAGCTACAGTCAGCTGCAGTCATCAAGCTCTACCTTCAGGTGGGAAAGCATGGGTCCAAGAAAGGATACAGAAGCCTCTGCAAACAGCTTGCAGAGTTTTCTGTGCTTTCTGAACTGGCTTTCTTTCAAACACAAAATCAATTTCAAAGTTTTCCGCTCTTTGCTGGTGTGTCCAAGAAGT
The DNA here is from genome assembly GCA_035582835.1 of Phoebastria nigripes. Classification (NCBI taxonomy): domain Eukaryota; kingdom Metazoa; phylum Chordata; class Aves; order Procellariiformes; family Diomedeidae; genus Phoebastria; species Phoebastria nigripes. The sequence goes on along the minus strand of JAYKAV010003069.1, from coordinate 451,493 downwards.
TTGGGAATCACTGGTGTAGGGAATTGTTTTTAAATCACCATCACTTTCCACGCTGCCCTGTAAATTACTATCTAGAATAAAGATCCCCAGACTAAAGAGGATAATCCCAGTTTGAGTTGTGGCTATTCAAATTAAGGCCAAAAGCCTAAGAGAACTTCAGTGGTATCTAATATTTGTGTCAGGGCTCAGGGAGCATACACGATTTTTTGGTCTGAAAAAACAGGCCACACTTGTAAAAGCTTTGCAAGCTTGCATAAAAAATTCTGACAACTCATTTCTTTTGTAATGTCTTTGTAGGTGCTTGGTGCTGTTTGTGTGCCTGGCTCTTCTGTGCTACTGCCCATCTGGGTAGCACCAGCTTCAGTCATTTGCATCGCAAGAGGATCAACAGGTGATAAGTAATTGAAGTATAAGAAGATTAACTTTATTGATAATATGTGCACAGTTTTGGCATCACAAAATCATCAATGATGAGTTTTACCATCAAAAGAGAATTCAGGAACAGAGTACAATTTAACATTAATTAATGTATGCAGCCATAAGACAGGCAAATATTAATATTTAGTTACAGGTGAAAAAACTGAGATGCTGGAGAAGTTAAAGAGGCTTCTTAAAGATGTCAGCATGAGATTCCATATTTGTTGTATCTGTACTTTTTTTTATCAGATACATGTGTTCCACACTAAGTGCTCTTTCCAATGGCTCATAAACTTGCCTTAGGATGTGGCAGGAAAGTGTGGGCTCTTAACATAACCTCTCTCATCAGGAGTAGAAGAAAGGCTTGAGCTACCCTCCTTTTCTTTGGTGGATTTCTAAATAAGAATGTATAGGACTGCCTTGAATGTGTTCCACCTGTGTTAGAAAAAAAAACCCAGGAACTTCCAATAATATCTGAAAGCTTAACATTTATTGGGAAAAAGCACATCCCTTCAGAAGTTAATCTAATGATTAATTACCTTAGCTGTTCTAAATATGTAAGTTATCTATACATTATAAATAATATTTGTAGAAATATGCTCAAAATATACAACATATTCTATCAAAATATCCCTAGCTTTAATTTGCAGCCATTTTACTGGGTTGGATGGAAACTCAGGATCCTGTAATACTTCCACCTATACCCATGCTGACGGTCATCTAACTATCCACCATGGCCCTGAGTTGTTTTATTCACTGCTTCTCAAAACAGACTCCCCTAAATAGTGCATGTGGCTTAGTGTCTTTATTCCTAACATAGTTAGGAACTTGCATTAGGCTATGTGAAAACATGGTTTATTTGCTTGCACAGTGTGCTGTTTTTGTAGCTTGTCCTTGTCTTATTAATTATTAATTAATTATTAATTATTAATTCCATATTTTTATGTCAGCAACTTCAGCATTGTTTTTTTTTCCTCCTGACCAACAAAAAAACACTAAACAGAGCGGTGAAAATAGGTTTTTGTGGAAGCCTATTAAAAACACTCTCTCAATCCAGAGGAGAATTCCTTGCTAGTGACCTATCAGTTAGCCAGTGTTAATGTGTTTCATACCGGTGGTATTGGTTTAGCTTTGCAGTGAAATTGCTAAGCGATAGCACATGGAATGTGAGAAGGGAATAACAGAGCACTAAACGGCATGTCCAAGTTCATACAGGTTAATGTTTATTCCTTTCTCAAGGATCACAGCAATAGTTCAGCTTACTTTAGGAGAATTTTCCTAATTATGTGCAGATTTATAGCATCCTGGTTCCACAGGTAAATTTATAAAGGCTTAAGGGAGATGATGGACTGTTCATATTTGCTCAAGTATTCTCACATTTCCTGCTGCTGAGGTGGATAATGCCAACGTTGATTTCTGCACTACGTTACGGAAAAAAGGCTTGAAAAATCTGTGGGGTTTGCCGAAGCTGTTGATGAGCTATGACGTGACAAAAAATCAGAAAATATGTTAAAATATGATATGGTTTCAGCCAGCCATCAGAAAGAGCTTGCTTGAATTTGCTTCAGATTTTTCTTTGGTGACAGACCAGACAGGCAAAACTGAGACCCCACCTGCTTCCTAGGGATGTTATAGGTGAGATGGGGAGCCCAGTGACATTTTTAACCCAAAACTATCACTGTGAGATAAAGGATGATCTTTTTTGAATAAACCTGTAGGTTAGAGGTTAGGGTTTGATGCTTTCTTTTGCCACAAGACAAGTTTTACATCTCAGGGAAGTTATCTGGGGCTAGATTTATAAACAAATTTAGAGCTCTAACTGCCTGCAGTGAGAGCAATTTAGCTATGTACCCTGATAAAACTGCTCTTTAATCTTGCCATGCCACTGTCCCCCCCGCATCAGTAAGAAGGGATTGTACCACCTCTTCTTGTTCATCCTGCCTACTGATGCTCAGAGAACTGGTAGGTGAGATCCCTCTCCCGCCACATTGCCGTATTCTGCACAGTGCTGCACGCCGAGAGTGAGGATCAGGTGTGGGTGGGTCAACCAGAAGGTGAGCACATCCACTGGTGCCTCAGTGTGGGCAACCAGTGCCACCCAGCAAAGTCAAATTACAGAAAGAAAGTTCAGGAACCAGTTTATCATCCCGGCTGCCAGACCTCACTCGGCAGCCCTCAGCGGCTGGAAGCCTCCGTTAACCAGCCAGCACAGGTAGGCTTATGGCTGGTTAGCAGAGCTGAAGTGCCGTTAAGGGCATCTCCAGCATACAGATAAATATAACCCACAAAGTACCGCAGTGTTTGTTGTAAAACTAAGGTGCCATCTCCAACCTATTCTCRTGAAGCAAGTGTTTCTAGCTTTGTCAGCTGCCCGGGGCTTCTCTTGAACAAAGACTGCCCCTCACGACAATTTGCGGACTAGATTTATGATCTGGATGTGATTCAGACTTAGAAATAATTTCAAGCCATCCAACTGTAAAAGGGTAAAAGGTCACTTACCCATCTCACCTACTCGTACTTGTAAGAAAGAGMCACAAGAATATTCTGCATATTACATGACATTTCTTTCCTGATGACCTATGTAAATGTTCACCATTTTTTTAGTTGTTTGTTTGTTATTCTCACACTAGGTCTTCTAATCATATTTACCACCAGGACCGAGCTGCAGCAAAAGAAATTGCTGCATAAACAATGATGCATTTCAATATTTACTTTAAACTCTGCTTCAGTCCTCTTGGACTGAAACTATTTTGCAACTGCATTCATTGTATTTAAATGGGCTTTCACAATTTAACACTTGCTCAGAGTTAGGTAAATTAAATTCTATTTCATGTGTTTGCATAAAGATAAATTTTCCTGGCACTAGCCTGTTTTGTTTGTTGTTTTAGCTGAAGCAGATAGCATGACAAAAATACTRAACAAGAACTTTTTAACTTTAATACTTGTAGTGGATAGAAGCCAGACAGTGAAATAATATTTCGCTTTATTTTTTAGTACTCTAGGTTTTTGGTGAGGAAAAGGTCATTATTGGTTGGTTACAGGGCTATTGCTGAAGTTAATTCAAATCAATAACTGGCTAAAGTGGCTAATGTTCTTGTAGAAATTTTATTTGGTGCTGAGAAGAAACCAAGAGTTTATGATCATACGGGCAAAGCAGACTGAAGCCTACCATCTGGACACATCACTAACAAACACCAACTTCCAAGTGCAGTTTCCATTTCTGATATGCATTGAGTCTGCTATTAGAGGGAAACCATGGTGGTGATGCTGGTGGTAATCTTGCAGGTCGGCTCACTTATGTGTAAGCCCTCACATGAGGTCCCATACTGCTGGCAATTGCCCACGTTGTAACGATAGCTCTGAGTTCGCTACATCAGGTCCATTTTATTACACATAAACTTGTAAGACTCCTGGCCTAGAGCCCACAGCAGAGGTGCCTCGTTACTGCTGGTCAGTATTTTTTTCCTTCTGAAATACTAGTTCAACTTTGAATCAGTGCCTAGCAGAGATTTGTGGTTCTTAGGAAAAACAGGTTTATGTGAGATGGGAGAAATTGTTCTCTATTCTTACTGTGCTCAGACAGTGGTTCAAAAGAACTGGAGAGCAGTTGATACCACAGCTGCAGGAAGGCAAAAACCTAGAGGTCCAGAAAGAAAGAAAAAAAAAAAAAGGAAGAAATCCATCATTCCCAGGGTGTCTTCTAATTTGTTTTGGAGATTTGTTTCCACTCCTCACACACAACCCAGAGATAAGCTGTTTACATAAAGTATAAGCACAAAAATTACTCTGCAGCATATGAGGAGATCTGGTGGACATCCACCAGGGAAGCTGGTGCTCTAGGCTGCTGATCTCCTGGGAGCTGCCTGCGAGTAGGGATGCTTTAGGAGGCAAAGTTTCATACATGGAGCTTTAGTTTTTGTTAGTATCAATTTGGCTGTCATTGAAACTTCATAGAGCACAGTTTTGGAGTAGAAATGGCAGACCAGCTTGCTAGTAATCCAGTGGTACCCCTGTTAAAGATCACTAATTGGCCCCTGCAAACCTGGTGATGTTTTCAACATCCAAGAGGATGTTGAACTCAATGTATATCGACTGGCTGAGTAACCCTTCAGACACTTTTCTTCAGAGATAACAACATATTAATTAAACCAAAGGCTGTCAGCATCTACTGCTCAAATATTGAGGTAACTCACACAAGCAACTCCTACACAGAAACCCGATTTTCTGTTTTGTGTTTATGTACCACATCTCAGTCAGCGTGTAAGCTTTCAAGTATCAGTAAGAAACACGACCACAGGGAACACGCAGAAAAAATGTCATTACACACACAGAGAAAGCTAAAACTATGATCTGACAGTGACTTCAGCAATCCTTGTCCCAGTCTCCCTTCGTCATGCTAGACATGTATATGCCTGTATGCATATGTGCATGGTCAGAGAGCACGTGAGTCCATATGGACAAGGACATACACGTTTTTTCAGAAATAGACTACAAACAGTAGGTAAAAAGCCATAAGGCAATTGTGCAGTACTTTGTCTTTCGAGCAGAGCCTTTTTATCCACAGACATCAGAGAGCAGAGATACGCACATGAGAGAGTTATGCTAAAAAAACAGCCTTGAATCCCACCTGTTATTGGTTGCGGAAAATGTGCAGGTGAAATAAATCAAATTAGCAGCACAAGCCTTTCTGCTTTTCCAGGAAAGCTTTGAGGAAGGTTCCTCGTGTTGGCTAAAACAGCCTGCTGTTTAAACATTATTATCTATAGGTTTTCCAGGTTGGTAACTGGCTGATGTTGTCACAGACCTCTTGCAATATGATAGGAGTGCAGCTCTGCTGAATGTTAGGATGCTTTTTGCTTGTTCATTTATTTACTTGGGGTTTGTAAGCATTTAAAAACTGTCTTTAATTTCTTAGTAGATGCTGAACTCCAGATCAAGTGAATGTACTGCACAGGTATGATGGATGAACTTTCCTCTCCTGAGATTGCTTTGGCTTTGCTGTGGGTTTGGTTGTTGCTGTTGATTGGTTTTGTTTTTTATCAAGCTCTCCTATGAATTTTAATCACAAGGGCTGTGTAAGATTTGGGGATCTAAAACACAGACTTCCATGGCATAAACAGTTGTTAACATGGAGGGTTGCACTCATTTTTGTCTGCCTACCACATTTTTGCTCTGAAAAATGTTTCTGTCTTAATCTTAAAAACTACTAACACCCCAATAAGACTGTCTGCCCCTAAGTACCCACCTGACCCTTCCAAAATCAAACGTTTGTTGAGGAACCGAGACGTCTTGTCAGGTGGAGTCTACAGCAACCCAGTCACAGCTGACCAGGGAGTACGCAGGTTTGAGATTTAAAATTCATAACCTGAAACCAGCTTCTGACTGGAAACGGAGACGATGGAGGCAACCACGCAAGTGTCTGAAAACTTGTGCTGGAATAAGCGTTGCAAGATAGCACCAACTTACTGCTCTAGTACAGGGTAACAGGTGGAGGGGCTTTGCAGTTACGGTGCGGGGGGGATTGCTATGCAGGAAGCAATCCCATTACAACTCGGAGAGTCCAAATTCCTGTAAGAAAACATACAAATAAAAAATGAAGAAACATTTGATTCCTTAGCAAGGAAGGGCTATCCTTTAAAAGGATTATAGCAAAATAAGGAACAACTGAAGCACAAATATAGATGCTCTCAGTTACTGCCAGGAGAGAGGCTTAAAGACGCTTTTGGTCTTAGCCGGCATGACGGCTCTTATTATGGTACATTAATTACTGTAATCTATGTGAGGAATTTATATTCCAAAACCACTCCCAGCTGGCTAAGTTTCCTCTATTTTCATTTTCTACATAATTGCCACTGATGGGAAGGAGAATGCCCTCTTCAACCTGTGCCTTTCTGCAGCAAGGTATACATTAACAGCAACATCTTTATTACCAGAAAGTGTCTTCTGCTCTAATCTGTACCTCAGGAGAAATCCTAGTTCAGGTTTCGTGGGAATTCATAGGCAAAGGTGGGCTTATTATGGCTGTGGATAAATAATTGATAAGGTTTCAAAAAAGCACCCATACAAGGAATGGTCTTGGGAAGTTATGAATGTTTCTAGGAAATCAAGGGAATGAATGACCAATCCATATTTGGGGCCAAATCAGGAGATTTGAAGATATTTCTACCCATCTCTGTGGTGTGGGTTGATGGCAAGTTTATGTCTCTTTTAATATCAAACACACTTAACATTTCATGGGATCAGGAAATCCCATAAATGCGGCTTTAACTGTAAGCATTGACTTGAAGAGCACTCTTACAGAGGCATATACTCATACGCTACGGCCCCTGAATAGCACCAGGCAGGAAGCTTCAAAGGGAATATAAAAAGGTAAAGAAGTTGATCTTTCTTTTCTTCTGTACAGASTCCAAATTTATCACTGCAGATCTTGGTATTCCCTTGTAGTTTAGTACTGTTTCCACAAGTGCAAAAAAACAAGCAAACAAAAAGTGTGGCTTAGAAAATCACAGGTGTGTGACTGAGATTTGACTATGCATGCTAAGGGTAAGTGTTCCGATTTGGGGAAAAGTGTTAAATGCACACAAAAGGATGAAGTTCAGGTCATGCTGACATTAAAGACGTGAAAAAGGCAGTAAAATCCTTATAATCAAAGCTGAAAAAAAGACACCAACTCAAGAAGGAATTATGAATACTAATCAAGGCAGGAACATAATATCAGTATGAGTAATGGAGACTAGAAAAGTGTCACCCCCCCAAACCTAGAATCCAATTTGATAAAAGCTAATTCATCACGTTAAAACATTTAAAATACCCCAAAATGCCACTGGAGAGGGAAATACAGGGTGTAGACACATGGTGGACAAACACTGTCACTACCCATCGATTCAGCTGCTTCTCTGTGTTCCAGATAATCAGTAAAACATTATGTTAAATTACTTCCCTGGAGTACTAAATAAGTCAACGGACAGCCATTAGGATACAAATTCAGTGAGCTGTCTGAATAGGCGTAAATCTGAAGTGAGCTCCGTGTCAGTGGAACGACTCTGCAGTTGTAACTGGCTTAGATCCCCGCACCCACGCTTCTGTGCTCGAGCCACTGCACCCATGCTTCTTCTTAAATGTGAGTATCTTCAGCAGCTTTCCTGAGAAGTTTTGCTAAGGAAGCTGTTTTTGAAGGAGTTAATGGCAAGGGAAAATTATTCCCTATAAAGTTCTGTACAGGGATCATTTACTCCCCTTATTGCAATAATCAATGGCATTCTCCTGACACCAAACCAAAAGTGTTTACTATTTCTAAAAATCTCTGAGCTCTATTTCAATTATTTTATCTTGGGTACATCACTATTAAAAACAATTTTTCCACTGTACAGGACATTTCATAGGGCCATGACAAGAGAAAGCACTTTTCAGCACACAGATACAAAAGCAATTTCTTCTGCAGCTGTACTGGCTTCAAAGCTTTATTTAAAAGTTGGGACCTTACATGTCCCATTTATATGAAATTTGATATTTATTTCACTTTCAGTCAATGCCTACTGTTGCAGCTAACAAAAGGGAGAATTAATTCAAAACCACGGGCTTAGTTATTAGCAAGTATGGTTGCTGAATCCTGGAACATATACCGTGTTACTGTTAAGTACCTTCCATGATATTTTAAAATCCAAAGGCATTGTTGGATGAGGTTTGTGGATAAATCCTTTGGAGACCAAAAAAAAGCACAAATAACAGCTTCTTTCTGCATTATCAGCCTCTAGGGTTGGATTGTGAGAATGCTGAGTGTTACACTGATTGAATTTTTTTCTGAAATGATGTTATGAGACTACCATCTCTGCTCAGATGTTCATTTCAGTTGAGGAATGGCTATATTACATTCAGTAACAATTAAAATAACCCAGAGTCAGGATCAGTATAACAGTTTTCGCACAGCCCTTGATGACGGTTTTACAATACAAATTTTCAGCAGACTTCTGTACTGGTATAAAATCACTCCTTCAAATTAATAAATCCTTAGCTAGGTAGAGCTGTAATCAGTTTCTCACAAGCAGAAAAGGCAAGGGGAGAAGAATGCGAAAAAGAGTCCAACCTGAATCCAAAGAGCCAACTGGAAACAAAAGGTTTATCTGTTCCTGGTACACCTCTCACTGTGCTTTCATTTGCACCACGGAGCAGCCTCAGAGCATGCCATCTGGTGTGGTGTTTTTTGTTTGGTTTTTTTTTTTTTTTTTTTTTAAATGAATGAGGTAAACTACAGGGGTACACTCCAAGCAGTAGTGGGTGTTCAGCCTGTGGGACTAGCCTGGAGCTAGTCCAAAATCCAGGAGTTCAGCACCAGCTGTTTTGCTGCACAGATCTGCTCCTGTTGCCCTGTGTTTCCTGCCAACACAGATGTTGCCAAAACGCCACCTCTACTGCGGCGCTTACTGCTTGTGAAAGCATTTTTCTCCCGATTCTGAGTAACGGTCACAACTTTGCACAAGTACCTGTTGCAATCAGCCTGCTTTTTGCTTGAGCAACTCGTTGGCTTGACTATTCAGGAGGCTACACCCCAACAGCCTTGCCCTTGGCAGTTCCCAAAAAGCCTCTAAGTTTCTGTGAAAGTTTACTGACGAGTTTGCCAAGCCTTCAGTCACATTCTTCTGCATTTCTGTTTCCACTGCTGCCTAACCTTGCTACTGCTGGGGTTGAAATCTTTGCCAAACCTCCCAGGTTAGCACATTTACCTCTTTGTACCATCCCAGTTAGAAAATGTTGTCGCATGGCAACACAATGCAAAGCATTCATTCAGTTACACAGAACAGTCTAGCTAAAGGCCATTTCAGCCACACACAGATTCATTTCTGTGGAGAAGCGAAGAGAGAAAGAAAGGGAAAACATTCACAGATCCCAGAACCCTTCTTTATTTGGAAGAATGGCTTTTAAATGAAGTCAAGCAGTATCTTGTTTTATCATTCATTTATTTAGCAAAGGAAGGAATGAATTCAAATACCCCACACAATGAACACATATCTGTTCCCTGATATCAAGATGCAGATTTGCTTGTGAACAATTTTAAATGAATCTATTTTCTCACTATTGAAGTCATCTTGTACTGTGCATGGATTTGTGCAGAAGCAATATATTTTGGGCTCAATCCTGTAAACGCATCAAAATAAGTAACTTGTTACATCCAGACCACTGAACTCRGTGTGGTTACTTATGTGATGAGTAAAATCATACTCAAGAGCCTAGCTTTCGCCAATCTAAATTTAGGCATCCGAATGACAGTGAAAATTAGAAGTGTAACTCTCTAGGCTCACTATAGCGTTGGTGGAGAGACACAAGCCCTCGCCAGGACGTAACTCTGCCCATCTAAGGATGTTCTCCCAGACGAGACATAGAGGGTGCTGGTGGCAGCTACAATCAGAAATTGGTCAGATGCCTCAAGCAGAGTGAGACAAGCTTGGACTAAACTGTTTACAGAATTGATCTCATACAGCAAAGCCATTATGCATACAATTAACTTTAGGAATGTGCTTATGTTGCGCTGATTTTAATAAAACTGGTCCCACATTTAAAGAAGTGAATATATTTATTCTATAATTATGAGGAAAAAAATATTGAAGCATTTATTCCCATTAACATTTTTGTTGCATCTGGGACCTCTTACTTTCTTTTCTGGTTTGAACAGCCATATGGTCTGATGCTCTGAGAACTTTCTTCGCTTAACATAAGTGCTTTGGTAGCTCTTGAATTCTACATCGACGTGGTATTTTCCCACAGGTTACTGTGGAGTTCTGGTAGAGCTGACTAAATGCACAGTGTCCTACACCCATCTGAGACTTTAATCAGTACCGCTTGATAGCCTGGAAATCAAAGCCATTTAAGCCCCATTCTTTCTCCCACTCTCTTATGAAAATCCTCATCCTAGTCAAAAATCTGCTGATTAGTTTTAGCCAAACCACACTGCTCCAACAGCAGGTGACTGCAAACGGCTGGAAAAGCATCCACGTAAAGTAACTTTAAATGACCATAAAGGTCATCAGACTCAAATCAAAGTACAAGATAAATCTGCAAGCACAGGAGTCCATTCTCTAAGCAACTGAGGAACGTACGCTATGTATCAGACACAAAAATAAGCCCAAAATGCGTACTCAAGCACAATTCTACTTTGAGTTATCCAATGGAAGTATATACCATACAGGATCTGACTGGCAATCCTGCTTCCTCCTCACTCCATGTAGCAGGGATACACAGAAACAGCTTTATTCAGAGAATTTTGATCTACCTGCTAATATGTTTGCATTCAAAATAGAGACAGATTTTTAAATTTATGCAATCAGTGCAAAAGGGATTTAGTAATATTAACCCTTGGCATCCGAGGTAATACAATTATTTATCCAGAAAAGATCACTTTATCCAAGTGAAAGGATAAGTGGTATTTAAGCATGGCATTTAATGGGCAAGGGAGTTGATTTTCCCTTTCCAAGAACAGAACAATGGTGTAAGAATCAAATTTTACCCTTGCGCAAATTTGAGAGCTCCATCGGCTTAAACAAGATTTGCAGGCGAATGCCCACTTTGTTACATTTTTGGCAAAAGAAAAATAAGAGCTTTCATGCAGAAATCTGCTTTTCACCAAAATGTGTGTAGCCTATTTTAGAAAAAATGCTAAATAAAGTAAATTGAAAATTAATAGAGACTGCACTTTGCTTTGCTCCATGTATTAGGAAAGGCTGTATTAAACTACCTGGGCATCTGTGTAGAATTCAGAAGGTTAAAATACTGACATAGGCGGTGCATCTGGGGTCCTCTAAAATTACCTAAGACACAAATATCTAATGGCTTTAAAACCTGTTGTCTCAGAATCTAGCTTGACAAGGAGATGTTGCCACCAATTTTTTCTCATTGAAGTGCTGTGAAATTTCCATGTTTACCCCACTGCTTTAGAGAGAGGTTTGAATATACCTCTGCCTGTGATTTAGAACAATGTAATTTAGGAAGCTAAATAACAAAAAAAAATGTTTAGAAGAAACACTTTTCTGACAAGTTGGCATGGTGTTTAAATGACATCACATGGGAGTTGCTCAAAGATCTGGAACACCTGAAATTCTCCTTTGGGAGAYGGAAGTGTGAGCAGACTGAGCATCTGCTAAATGCACTTCTACCTATGATCATGCAGACTTAACCTAGGGTATTATTACTGCATATATAACACATATCTAACATATGTATCTACCCATGAAAAGAATGGAAAATAGATCACTGTAAAGATAGGTGTGCCTCAAACTACTGAAGAGTTAAAAAAAAGCAAATTTCAGATAATTTTGATTAAAAAAGGTTAAAATAAAAATACATAGTTCAAATATTTTTAAGATATTGGTCTCATAACTAATAGTCTAAATATAAAATCCCTAAGTCAGACTAATGTGCTCTTAGGACAGGGGCAGAGAGGAACAATGTTGTGCATACGTGTGTATGTGCATGTGCTGCTTTTTCTTGGCAGTGGCAGCAATATATATTTTATTTTCTTTATCTTCTTTAAATGTAAAATTTTATCTTTTGGCATGAACAGAGTGATTCGGATACTGGACTGGTTATGATTTGGAGAGCTTTTTCCCCTTCTATCTGTTTCACTGAATTTTCTTGCAGAGAAAATTTCTCTTACCCAATGGCAATCAGCTAATTTCTTCCTGGAAAACCAAATCTAGTGTACAGTAAAAAAAATCACAAATTATACAGAACCAGTATTATTATACTTTCTGGAGATGAACTGGTGCGAGGGTGGAGYGTTTTCTTTTGACCGAGTTAGTAACAGGGAGAACTATTCAGCTGGAAAAAAATAGGCGTCTGATCTTAATTATTTTCATAGACAGTAAATGTGCGTTCATTTTACTGCACAGCTTTTCAAAGACCACTTGCTTTGCATTTTTTCATTTTACTGCAGAACAGAGATAGGAAGCATAGTGCTACATTCAGATCTATCCCCATTCAAAAATGTTGCTCATTGCCATCATTAGATACAGTGTTTACCCTTGCGCTGTAAGTGGCTGGACCACCAAAGTGGTGCTCAAATGCAGTCTCACACGATCCATGTTTCTTGGTACTTTTTGCTTTTTTTGTCCATAGTTTTGAATCATTATAATCTGTACATGTTTTTCTCTATTTGCCTATCGTAGCATAACCTAATGATCAATGACTCTCAACACAGAATGGAAACATTTCCACTCTGCTTCTCCTTGCATACCTTCCTGGCATTCTGGTGCGATGATCTTTGCATCTAGCGTGCTCAAAAAAATGAAAGCCCAATTCTTTAATCCTTAATATTAACTTTTAATTTCTTTTCACAAGCTTCTGAGAATAGCAAATGCTGCCTTACTACTAGATACTCTGGAAAATCTGGCCCAAATCCTTGCCCTTTTCTTTTTAGTTATACATCTGGAATTTCAGATACAAAAATAACAATGTCACGAATGTGGGTGAAGACAGAACAAAGAAAAACGGTATAAAAATCCTTTGTGTTTCCTCACCTGCCACTACAAAAGGAATTAAAACTGATAACTTAAAACTCAAACATTATTTTAAATATTTACATCAATGAAGTCCAACAAGATATTCACTTAAAACACCGTAAGAATGTTCCTCTAGGGGCTGACTAGCGTGGGTCGGACACGGCAGCAAGATCAGACAACGCTTTGCAAATACATCTGCATCTTCTGAGCCAGCTTTGTTTGTCAGACACATGCATATAAAGTAAAAGCCGGAAAGAGAAAAGCAGATCTATGATTATGCCTACATACCCCCGAGAGCCTGAGAAGGCACACAAAATGCGGTGCAGCCGTATCTTTCCGTGACCAGCCTGACAGCAAGTGCTGCAGCAGAGGGACGAGCGGGTTCCCATATGCACGCACCAGGGAGAGGAAGCCTGTGGGATGCCACGACTTGTGCAAACCTGCACGCTGCACCAAGGCTGGTTTACTAACGACACGCAGAAAAACTTTCCAGTATGCCTCTCCTATCTGCCCTCCTCCCTCGGCCCCCCTGTGGGACATGCCCTTCCACACCCTCCCAAAAGTTAAACCAAACTGGGCTTGGCTCGCAACTGGAAACCACCGACCCTGTAGCTTTCTGGGTTAATTACAAGATTGTATCCTTTGGTACGGCACTCTGCACAGCTGAACTGCAGCCGTAGTGATTTACAGCCCAGGAAGATCAGCCCTGCAGAGCCCAGAGCTGCCGCGCAGCATTGCTAAACCACCATGTTTCTTCTTGTCGTTGTTCCCAGCACCCTGCGAGCTCTTTTTGGTGGTGTGAGCTTCAGGAGACCGCACAGAGGGCTCCGTGGCTACCAGCAGACCTCCCTTTTCAAACATCATGGAAATAAAAGACAACGCCTAAAAAGAAAATGAGATTTGTACTCCGGGCGCAGCTTTAGGGGGTAACATTATCATTTTTTTAAAGCTCAGGAATTACTTAGTCACTTGTTAGAGAAATCTGACTGGAAGCTTATGAAACTGAGTGAAGCGATGCGATCCTCATGAGTGGTCCAGCGACACCGAAGGGCTATAGCTGCACCCGACACTGAAGGCCAACCTTGCACTCTGCAAAGAAAACATCATGTCACAAAGAGGTGTTTTGGGCTTTTGGCAGCAATGGGACATTGATGGCTTGGATCGTGCTTGAAATGTCTCTGAACTTCATCTCTGAAGCCTCAATCACATGAGCAGTCAAGTAGCACAGGCCTTGGGGACTGGGGAGTTACAGGAGGCCAGAAAATACACAAGCCCATTAGTACTCATCATAATTATTGAAATCTGTAAAATAGGTATTAGAATAAGTCTTTGCAGTAAGATGTGGATTGAAGTATTTGTTTCTCTCCTCCAGAATCAGGTTGTTTTTGTTAAATGCCTGGGGAAAAAAAAAAAGGAGGAGATAAGAAAATGGGAAGGACAGAAGAAAGGTAGCCACTAAGTGCTCTTTCACCAAGGCAAATTTTGTGGCAAATATCTGTGTAGTGTAAGTCAGTCAAAAATGCATTGACAAATACCTGCACATTTACAAAACCTTGCATTTGCATGTATCTGCTTACATAATAGCATTCTTACAAAAAGTAATGCTACTCAATAAAGTAAAGCCAGGCACTTTTCCCCCAATATTATAAAACTAATTTTATGATTAAAAATAAATTTTAATCATACCTATTCAGTTCCTCTTACTAGAATTATTTTTTACTGAATGATTTTCTCTTTACTGCATTAATTCCTTGATTTTCAAATGCAGTATGTAGGGGAAATGTCTGAAGGTCTTAAGAGTGTAAATCCTGTTTTTTTAAAAGTTATATGGGTATTTAGAGTATGAATTTTCAAAGGTTTTTTTTTTGTTTCTGTAGCTATCAAGAGAGATGATTAGTGGAATTTGCAAAAGGTTTAAATTAGGTACATATTCCACCACTGATTACAAACTCTAGACTTTTCTTGCTGTTTTTAATGCTTTTTAATTGGAAAGAAAAATGCAGAAATTAAAAACTGGATTATCCAGGTAGGATTTAAGAAAAATCCTCATTTACAAAAGGCTTTGCAGCTGCATGAATAAACTGTGTAATCTGAAGATACTGAGCTAGGTATTTTCAGAATGCTCATCCTTCCTTAATTCAGTGGATCTGAAAAGCAGAGCTATTCTAAAAGGTCATAAAAAGAAAATAGCTGTTTGGGAACAATGATCATATGATATAGATATCATGCCAGACTCTCAGCTAATGTAAATCTGTACTGCTCATTTACAGAATATTTTGGGTATGAACACTAGCTGAGAGTCTGACCCAGAATATATTCACCAGATACATCTCCTGTATAAAGACAGTGCAGGAAGATGAACAGTGCCCTTGACACCATATCATTGGAGCCAAAGGATTATCTTCAATATATGTCATGATGACTGTTAATGGCTCTATTTACTTCTTGAACAAGTCACTAGGGAACACAATTAGGAAAAAAAACCCACAGAAGAAAACTTGAGTGGTCTGTTTTTTTCCAGGAAAGGCTGCATAAATTATACATACACACAAAATCTAACTTCCTGTGTAATAGGGATTGACAAAGGAAAGGATCTGTAATTAGAATGCTTCAAGTGAAATCTATTTTTGTTACTAACAATCAGCATAATTTGAGTCCAAATGCCACTGCAGAAAACTAGCAAGTAGCATTCTTTTGATACAGCAGAACTGTTGTCTAGGACCACATACGTTGTGCATTATAGAGCTCCCAATGCACTTCTCACCTTGATGGCTTCTACAGAATCATATTTGTCCAGTTTGTTGATATGGTTGGTAATGCTGGTATTTAGAGGAGCTGGTGACACCGGATGGATGACAGTTGCATCATGGGACTGTTGTTGATAGCGTTGGCAATAAGTGTAAACGAGCAGGGTAAGAAGGCAACCAAGTATTGAGCTACTTAATCCCACTGCGATCATGTGAAACATGTTGAACTCTGCAGAGTGAAGAGCAGAAGACAATCTTAGTTTAAAGGAGTTTGCAATAAAAGTTTAAGCTTGGGGAAAAATGTAGACAAGTGCTTGATTCAAATAAGGATAAGGGAAATTTCATGTGTTTCCCAGAAACATCTCAATTGCAATGGTTTATCCCTACAGTAGCAAATGCATTGTACTTCCCTGAAGGGATCATTATAAGAATCTTAGATACCCATACATCTCCGTAAGTGTTAAGACTGAGATTTTTGAAAGATGCTTAAACAAGTTCAGAACCCAAATAACAGATGAATGAATTGCATTTTGTATGTTTGAATAGTTCAGCAAAATTTCTTTCTTCACACTGTATAACAAAGCCTTGTTATATATAAATTATGTATATAATGTACATACATAACTTTTTTTCAGTGAACTACAGTATCACCTCCTCTGCTGTTCTTCTAGTTCTTTCTCTTACACGTAGTGACTTGTGGCAGAACTAACAAAATCCTGCTATCTTTGAATCACAATCCTGCTCTCCCTAAAATGTTTTCCATATTCCCTTTATTTGGTGCATGTCCCAGAAGCAGTGGCATACGTTTTTTCCATCCCCTGCTTCGATTCTTGCTGGGTCTCACTGCTTCTGTATCTTTGATATACGGCCAATTTGTTCCCTTCTCCAGCCTTCAGAATTTTTTCTGTATGTAAGGGGGGGTGAGGAAGAAATGGTAGCATTTTAGGGAAAAATGGGAAATGGGGAGAGAGAGAGAGACTGCTTAAAGCTCAGTGTGCTTTTAACCATAGCAGCCAGAGAGTGCAAAGTCAACAACTCGGAACGCAGCACTCCCCTGTCTGCTCTGCCCTTCAAAGATACTATGGGATCAGACGATGGGAAACCCTCTCCACCTATGCAAGGATTAAAACTGAGAGGAAGCTCATTGCTGCATGAAACTGTAGAAGGGATTCTAAAGCACAATCATCCCTTGACGTTACTGAACAGAGATATCAGGTCAGATGTGGCACCATTAGGATTAGCTGGAAATAAACAAATTACACTGCTTTTCACTGTTATTTCAAACTGGACCTGTGCTTTTAGATTAAGAAAAAAGTATCAGGGAGAAGCTCATGTTGGAAATTTCATCTTAACATTACTGAAAATTTGTTTGTGATTGCCTACATGCATAAATGAAAGATTTTAAACTGAAAGACTGGCACTAGTCTGAAAAACATCTGTTAGACCTTTTTCACTGTAATACAGAAAAATGGGCCAGCACATGGGTCCCATATTTGGCAAATGCCTAAGGTAGGACCTTTACATGACTACTGGGTATTTAGAAACACAAACAAATAGTTAGGTGACTAGGTTGACTACCCTGATATATAAATTATCACTGAAATATCCTTCTACACTTCTATGAGAGTTTCCCACTGTTGCAGAACTTGGCAAAATGTTTTCAACGTACCACTGCTAATTAGAAAAAAAATCGAATCACATTATCCTGGCTCCCATAACAAGTTACCATGCACACTAGCACCCTTGCATAACCCCTGTGCTTTCATTGTCCCTTATTAGGTTAAAAATGCAGCTTATCTGTGCATGGAAGAATACTAGAACCAGCGAGAGCTATTACCATGACGACACAGACTAAGCGTGATAGCTCAGCACAAAAAAATGGTCATTTTTCCTTTTTCTTCTTCTTATTGTTTGGGGTTTTTTAACAGTTTTCTCTTTCAAGATTTATTTGCTAGCATCAGGACTCTCTGGAATGGAACTTTTTTTTTTACTTTTTAGTTTTGTCTTTGGCAGCGAAGCTGAAAATGAGTTCCAGATACAGTCTGAGCTATTAAATGGGTTAGCAGGCTGGCTTTCTGCTATTCATTTGGATTCCCAAAAAGGTTTGTGAAATTATTAACCTGAAAAAGGTGAAGCAACTTTACAAATTTTGACCTACTGATAACTAGCTTATAATAGGAATTTCTTTTTGAGACAAGGGTGACTGCCATACTGAAAAAGAAGAAAATACAAACAGCCAGTAATACATGTTCTTGTCTCAAATGTCAGCAATGGCAGATGGATATTTAATGAGAAATCCTGTAGTAACTACATCTCTTTTTCTGCACAAGTGTAAATAATGAGAATGCAGCATTTAGAAGGTAGAATAAAACTAAGAGAGTGCAAAAGGTGAAACAAAAGGAAAAAATGGGGAATCAATATTTCAGCATTTAATACACATCTAGAGCTGAAAAGCTTACCGCCACATCGTTTTTCTTCTATGCTGCTGGATCGTGCCACTGATATTTCTAGAAAAAGAAATAAACTGCTTATGCCAAGGAGAAAAAATATTACAGAGAACTACAAGTTTGATTAACACAATAAGATTTAAAAATTTATTCTACTACGTTCACTCCAAATCCAAAGTAAAAAAGATTTTGACTATGTGGTAGAATTAACAAAAAGGTCCCATGACATCTTCAGTTTCCTTAGTTTCCCAAGGAAAAGCAGCAACATATTTTTAATTCTTGCCTCAAAACATGTCTGGAATTAAAAAGATGAAGTGCACATGAAAACATGCTTTGTGGAGTTTACGCATGTTGAGAAAGCGTTGATTTTCTGAGTAGTAAAATTAATGAGAGTTTAATTATCTTGTGTTCAAATGGGCTCATTACTTCTAGAAGTCACACCTAGCACTAACGTGAAAAGAGGGAATTTACGAATCTTCAAAAAAGTTGACTGCCACTTTCATGGGTCTCAACTGTAAACTAATAAAATGTAATTCCAGCCTGTATCCTTACCATTTTGACTTTGGAAACATTCTGAATAAATATTGGATAAAATCTGTTGGCAATCAAGTTTTCCCACTCTTTACTTCAGGACCACGGCTTCTGTGAAGGGAAATCCTGCCTTACAAATCTCTTGAATCTCTCCGAAAGGGTCAATGATCATGTGGATATGGGTGGGGTAACTGACACAGTGTACCTGGATTTCAAGAAAGCTTTTAAGTTCCTTGTCAAAGTCTTTCCAAGCAACAAATGAGATGAGGGAAAATATAGAAAACAGGGTAGTACTATGTGCCCAGTTCTTACAATGGAGGAAGGTTACCACTTCTGCAGGGACCTAGGCTTTTCAGCAGAGCTAGAAAAGCAGGAGGCAAACGTGGGTTTGAAGTTTGCTGACAATACAAAGTTAAGGTAGCATGGACAAGGGCATGCTGTGAAGAGCTGCAGAAGAGTCCTACAAAACTAGGCAATAAAATAACAAATGAAACAGAATGTAGATCAGTGTAAAGCGATACATACAGTGGAAAGCAATCCTAGTTTCACATATAAAATGGTGGGCTGTGAGCTGACCATTACTACTCATGAGTGAGACCGGGGGTTTATGACAAATTGTTCCATGAAAATACCAGCTTAGTGCTCAGAAGCAATCAAAGAGGCAAACCAAATGCTAGGTACTACCAAGAAAGCAATGGTGAATAGGACAGGATATCAGCATTGTGGCACTTTACAAATCCATGTGTTGTCCACACCATGAACACTGTGTGCAGCTCTGGTTTTCCCATCTAAGGATGTCTCTAGCAGAACTAGAAACAGACCAGAGAAGGGCAGCAATGATGGCCACAGGTATGCAATAGCTTCTGTATGAGGAATAACAGAGTAGGATCTTCACCACCAAAAGATGATCCACATGCAGCTACTGCTGAAGGGATCACAATTTTTTACCTTTCTTCACATGCTAAATCAATACTAACTACTTTCAAAATGAGAAAGTATCAGACCTGACAGAACGGCACTCTCACAGAGAGTTAAAGGCTGAGAGCATACTTTGTCTGGTTGAGACCGTTAATTCACAATCCAAACAAAAAGCAGAAAAAAATGTACCAGAAGACCATAAAGCTCTGCAAGGTAATGTTGGTAAGGACTAACTCTGGAAACACAGCAGCAGCGATGATGAGGAGGAGTCATTTTTGCACTCTGCCAGAATCACTCTATATACTAAGTTCTGTAGAGGAACAGACCTAAGGTAAGCAGGAGGAGGAGGAGGAGACAACATGAGGGTGGACGTGCCAGCACACTAGCTGAGGAAAGCAGGGAGGTGAATTAGAAAAAGAGAGGGAGGGAGAGAGGGAGGGAGGGAACTCTGAGTCGGAGGACCTGGAGGAGTGAAAGGAAGCTGAGCGATCCCAAGAAAGCAAGCTAGTTTTCCTAAGGTGAGCGTAATGGGCATGACCTTATCTGCTGTGATATGGGTAATTTGAGGAGGAGTGGCAAACAACTAGAAGGGCGAGAGAAGAGGTGGCTCATTTCAGATTCTGAAAATGCCTACTTTCCAAAACAAGATGTAGAGCTTATATTGGATTAAGCAGGGGATTCACAGAATGTGAATATTAATGGAGTTGCTTTAAAGCCTGACAAAAAGGGGAAAATACAACATGGGAGTTTTTGCTTTCTCACTGACATTTTTCACATTGGTTTTGAAGGAAAAAATAGTATTTGGGAGTTAAAGCATTATCCACCATCCATAAAAACGGTGTTCAAATTTGTTGATTTCTTTGTTATATTGTACTATATTGTACCGCATAGTCACAGAAAAAAAAGGTTGCTGCACTGAGTAAACATAATTACATTTCAAATGACACATTAAAGTGTAAATTTCTCTGTCTGTGAATAGACTGCTAGCTTTTTTTAATGTACACAGGCAGAAAGATGACTGTTAACAGCAATGCAGTGTGGCCACCCGTACTGTTGTGTGGATTTAAATGACTGCCATGAATTAAAAAACAAAAAAAAAACAACAAAAAAACCAGAGTACAGTCATGAGTTTTGACAAATGCTATAGAATAATACATGATGTGACTATCCATCAGGTACTTAGGACCTGAGGCACAGTTAATAGTATTTATCTTTCTAAGCAGTTATTAATTTAAGGGACTCTGTGAAATGATTTCCAGATTAACTACCACAGCACCCACTTTTGTATATGCAAACCACAAAACCTAGAGGAATGTTTCTCTAATAACCCCAAAGTCTCAAAACCACATAAATTAAAGTAAAAAGCAAACTATTTCTCCTAGCTGTCTATAGTCATCCCTGCACCTTGCTACCAAGTAGGATGGGAGGGACCTGCAGAATGCTGTAACAGTGACTAACCAAAGTCCCAGGCGGTGACAGTAGGGACAGCTCCACAGCACTCGGTGCCATGAGGCAGATTTTCATGAAGACATCAGATCTAGCAACATCGGCTCTACAGAGTAGACCAACACGCTTTGGCTGACAAAAGGCAAGTTCTGTTCCAGCTCTCGGCTCTGCACAGTGCAGTCTGGGACAGTACTACGCCTCGCTCCTGAAACATTGAGAGATTTCACTAATCCTTCAAGGAGCAGGCTGATCTCACCTGGTATAAAGTTGGAGTCCAAAGCACAGGCTCGGCTCTCCGTGGTGTTGCCTGTGCACTGGCTGCCCACAGGAAACAAAATGATGCACTGACGAACGCGGAACTGGAAGCCAGACGAGTCGCAGTCRGACCACTCGGACCACTCGGACCAGCTGTCTGCACAGGCAGAGAGAGACACACACGCAGATGCTGCAATTAAATGCTTCAAGTACACCAAGTGAGAGAGAAATAGCCTGTATTTCTGAATTATAACAGAAGGCGTCATCTCCAGCTACCACCAACTAGCAGAGGACAGCTCTTTCGGTACGATAAAACAAAGGCAGTTCAGCTTTGGCAAAAGTCTCTGAAATGTAGAGTGTGATGGTAAATTCGTCGCAGATGTATTATGGCTTTGGCTTCTGCCATGGCCTTAGCGTGTGGAAGTGAGAAGCTGGAAGGATTCTGTGGTGGTGACTGAAAGAGTGATTGCTGTGGAGTTAATTCCAGTCTAGGTCATTACAGTGGAAAATGACACTCTGTTTTTTTTATGTACCTGACAAGTAGCAATGAGAGCTATATGAGTATGTATTCCAGGTCTGAAACAGGATGTTTATGTAACCACAAAAATGGTAGTATCTTGCAGGTACTTTTTTTTTTTTTTTAAGCTTTTGTTATTTCACGTCCATTTCTTTGCTGTATATAGAGGAGATCTCATAAAGTATTCTCACCTTCTCTTCCCCATTCGGTTCATTATCAGCTTCTATTGTTTCTCTATATTTCCTCCTCTGCCTATGTAGTTTTGATTAAGACATTTTTATTTCATGCCTGTGTGATCTCAGAATACTTCCCTTAAATGAAGTGAATTGATCTCATTCCCATGAGGTGCTGTGAGTTTACTGAGCTCAGCTTTCTTACAATTCAAGCACAAGTCCTGCCTTCATAAGAGTCTTCTGAGTTTGGCATGTATAGTAGAAGACAGCGCTCGGTTAAACATCTTTCTTTCTTCTGTTGGCTTTCTCACTGAGGTATGTTTTATGGTTTTGATATGCATTAAATAGTCCTAGTATGCCAAACCAATTTTGTTTCTACTTCAAAATTTTAACTGATTTGATGTCACTACGAAGCAAACTTACAAATTTCATTTTGCTTCAAATAAAAAAGTATATATTAACCGAATTGTGTTTCGTTAGATTGAAGAACATTAACATTTGTGAATAATTTCGAAAATTCATGAAGGTTTTGTACACTTTTTGTGAATCAGGTGGAAAATCAGTCTTGCACTGTTTTGGGCCCCTTTCAATACATTGCATAAATCCAGCATACAACATTTGCATTTACTCATTACTTTCCCCTTGGCCATAGAGGAAAAGGTTAAAACTCTCAGTCATCTAAAATTTAACAGATTCCAGCAGGAATATTTGAGATTGCAATTTTGAAAATGCCAAGCAATAGATGCTTTCCATGACAGTGTTGGACATTCACTTCCTAACCAATGGCATGGTAAAAAGAAATGGATGGAGGGGAAGGACATAACTTTAGCACAGGAAATCTCAAGCAGTGGTCCTGGGGCCATTTAAAGACAGTAGGAGAGTGCTGGTTAGAGACAGGAGCAATCAGTCCTAGCAGTCTGTTGTTCAGATGCATGTCATCACTTGTGGAGTTGTTCATAAAATAGATTTACTCAGCAGCTCATGTAAGAATCTGGATATTGATATTTATGAACAATTAGCAACTGTCTGGATGGGGCCTCCTTTGAGCAACAGCACAAATACCTTGACACAAGCAGCTGATGCAAACGGTAGGATCTTGTTATTGTGAGGAGCAAGAATACTCAGCTCTGTCCTTCGGCTCTTCTGTTTCCTAGGAGAGGTCCTGGGAGGGCCTCATTTGCAGAGTGGGTAGTTGGAGCGTGGAGGCAGATGATATAATGTAGTTGGATCCTAATTCAGGGGGGCAGGAGAGCTGCGGTGGGAGTCAAGCAAACGGAGCAGGCTTCTTCCTGCTTATATAGTGTGGCACAGCCAGGAGCTGCTGTTGTCACCACCAGTGTCAGCTGCTGGACCTAAGTAAACTAAGTACATGGATCCTTACCTTAAATATTTAGTAACAATAAAGCCCTGCTCATTCAAGTTTAAAGGAATGCTGCTCATTACAAATCTTGGCTCAGTTCTTGTTGGTGGCAGACAGTATGCTTAAGCCAGAGCCAATACTCTTGCCCAATCCTGGTATAACCGGGATATATGCAGCAGCTGCCAAAATGCTCATGAGCATCCTAAATGCAACTTGTTGGCTGATGCACTCTGCAGCCTCGTCTTGTCCAATGTGCTTTTGGCCCACCAGGTTCCTTGCTGAAGGGGCTACATCCTGTGATAAAATAGGAACCTCAGAGTATGTGTAGATCATGCTAGGTTACATACTGGTGACTGGGCAAGGCTACTGTTCGAGCGTGCCCTTTAGGCATGGGTGTTCTGTCAAGGCATTTTGAGCAGGGAGTCCTATAAAAGACACTATGTGCACTGGGACCTTCCCACATACGCAACACAGGGCACCTCCCACCCATCCTGGAGTCCCAGGTCAAAATAAGATGAGGAGATTATTTGTAAATGTTTGCAAACTGTCATTTCTAGAAAAACGGTGGTAGAAAATAAATGCGCAACAAGAGAAATAGCTACAATACTAGCACAATGAACGTGCCAGTTCCGACCTTTTAAAGATGCCTTAAGGATCCCAAGGCAGCTATGTAACTTCTACATACAAATATACACTATTTGTCTTGAAAAATCAAATCATCAACTGATTTCTATGTTTGGGGTTTTTTTAAACACAATACAAAGTGTTGCATCTGCTTTAATTTTGAAAAAGTAGGTGCTTTTATTCTGCTGCAAGACATGCAGTGCCTAGAAAAGGAAATTAACTTAAATTGTAGTTCAGCACAGGTAATAGGAACCATAAATTCAAACTCATGGGGCTTGTGCCTTCACATGCACAGCCTCATCATATGAGCAGAAAACTTCTGCTACGAACTCTAGGAGCTCTCAGTGAAGCAAGTAATACAACGTGGCATCAGAGCTGCTTATTCACTTTTGCTGTTGCCTGTAATCCATTAATCAGCAATAAATGAAAACAAATTTTCCCACTGGCTTTTCACTAATGATTTTATCTGTTTTTGTGTGGTTTTACTCTCTACTTCTCACTTCAATTTCACGAAAAAAATTAGTTTCCTTTAATATAGTCAAAAGGCAGAGTCAAAGTTACAGAAAAAGTCATGATCCATAATATCATACAACTAACAGGAGTGCTGAGACATTTCATTTACTAAGTACTCCACAGTCATTTAAAAAGATGAAGTCTCTACTCCTTAACATCCGAAGTTGAAGAAGGTATTTTACAAAGAGCATTCAGGTTTGCTCTGTGTTTTATATGAAAACAGGGCAAACATTATCTGCTTGAAGGACCTTGTGATAACACATGTTGTTGAATATTAACCTCAGCAATTTGCTTGCTGTGAATGCTTAGTGTTATAACAAATGCACTTCTTTGTGATATTGTTATTAAAAGTCTCCCAGGCCGTCTGCATGATCCACTTCAAATATTATACAATTTTAGTTTATCCAGACCTCAAACCTGGTAACTTAAAATTTAAATTTTAAAGAGGGAGGGAGGAGGTGGTGTCCTGGAGGCTATATCCTGCTATTACTTGATTTACTGTGATTGTAGCATGCAAAAGCTGATTGTGCGCTTAGTAAGGGAAAGAAATTATTTGCTCCTAAATAATAGATCAAGGAGCATTATGTTGCCTAACTGTGAATGCCWTATTCCGTAGCACACAAACAACAAAGCTGCATCGGCTGATTTGCCATACCTGGACACGGCTGTGTGTTGCAGAGTGCTTCTTCAGTGTGCAGTCCAAGGCAGATATCTCCTCCATATGCTGGTGCTGGGTTTGTGCAGGAGCGGGTTCTCATATAATGCCCTCCTCCACAAGTTGCCGAGCACTTTGACCAAGATGACCAACAAGACCAGCCTCCATCCACTGAAAAGACAGAAAATATCACATTGTTCCAAGTTAATGTGTGACATGAAATAATCCAACCCATCTTTCTCATATTCTGTGGATCTAATTCATGGCCTACTGAAATTATTGGGCTTTTTTAGGTACCACCGAACATAGGCCCACAAATTTAATCTTACCACAATGCAATTTAATTTACATATTTTAAAAGCCCCTGGTATACTGGGAAGTCTAACAAAGTTACTCATCCATATAAGACACTTTCAGTGGGTACCATAATAGCTTTAAGGCCAAAACTGTTTTCTTTTTCTTGTCCTTCTCTTTTCTCACTTGTGAGAAAATAAAATACGAAAGCTTTTTTAGCAGAAGTATTATAAGCTCAAAGTACATTTTTATTCATAAAATAAAACTCAGCCCAATAATATCAACAGAGACTGAGGAATCCAGATTTTGTTTTGCAACCCAGGTAAGATTGCCTTAACCCTACAACCCATTTCAATTGACCTAACACAGCTGTAGAGTTTGATGGGCCGATACAATGTTACAATCTTAATGCAGCTCTAGCATAGATGCCAGCAGCAGAACAATGGCAGTAGTTCAAAAAAGCAACAGATGAATGACAAAAAGGAGTTGCCACTGAAAGTTTCAAACACAGGTTGTTGAAGAATAATTTTTTTTTTTTCCCCATTAGTATTTACTGGTTCAACTATGTCAAACTGTTCTCCAGTCTGAGTTTTCACAAGGTTCCTCTGAAATGTAGGCTGGATTTCACCGGAGCCCCATTTGTCAGATGGCTTTCGACACATGGCTGCTAGACAGGCTTTTAATGAAAGTTCACCTCATTGCCTGCACCGGACTGGCTCCTTTGCAGCCTCTGTTCTTAAAGCTACTGCTCCAGGATGTATTTCAGGCATTTATGGCCATATTGCAGCCCATCTGCCAAAGGCTTCCTATCTGCAGCCACATGACAAAGTCAGATGTACTTGTCCCAGGGACAGCATTCCCTCTGCAAAGAATCTCAGTATTTTGTTCATTTCTCTTTCAATTTTTTTTTGGGGAAAAAAAGCAACAAAAAACTAAACTTTCAAAATTTTCATATCCTACAAAAAATGAATTTCTTTTCAAACCATCACTTGCTTTCTTAACACTGAAGTAAGGAAATTATTTACCATGTCTGCAACCGATTAAAAGAAATAGAGTGTGTGTAATTCAACTGACACTAATAGATGAGACCCTAAGTATAATAAAGGCAATGTGCCAGTAAAGTTTTGTTTTACAACAGGGCCCTAAACTGAGCAGAAGTTTCTCCTTTTTTTCTCCCATCACTCACAGCAGCAGTGGGCATTTTACCACACAAGACAGAAACTCACTACTGCCTACTTTTAAAAATACTAGGTAAGTACACACTTTCTGTACACAATTTTTACAGTGCGCTCATTTAAGACATTCCTTGTAAGACTTTACTTCATGGTTTGTTGATACAATTGATTGTCACTGAAGTCTCCAAAACATTAATCCAGCATTTCATGACGACTCCTTTTGATCCTTTCTGTTCAATTAATCAAACAGCCTTTCAAGAAGTAAAGCAGTTTCCACTGGTTTATTGAAATGTAATTCCATAATTATCTCTTACCAAAAAAAAAAGGAGGTTCCAAATCTGAAAAAAATTAACTTACAATGAAAATATCTGTGCAGTATTTGCATTTAAATTCTCTCTTAAATGGAGACGTAGAACATTAAAAAAATACTCATTTTGTTTTGGTAGCATTGTGTATCACAAATGCACCCAGTGAGTCAAGTAGAATGATTTCTATGCAAAAGCTGCAACAGTGAGAAAATGAGCTACAAGAATGTGGTTATTTTGATATTAAAACTTATACGTGCATTTTTGAATGTAATTTCAGATACAGCATACCCTCGGGTTCTCATCTGCTAATCAAACAGGTAATTCGCTAGTGCATACCTAAGGCTATTAACTAATCCTGTAAGTGAAGTTGTTGAATATATAACATTTTAGTCTCTGTATTGTTTGCAACATTATGCTATAAATCAAGAAAGCACAGAGTTGGCACTTCCTTGCTACAAACAATAGTTGTAAGAACTTTTGCAAGTAATCTGTCTGGCCTCTGAATAGTCTCAATGGATAGACAGGATTTGTGGAATCTAGTACTATATTCCAAGTATGTCATTTAAATAAATTATTTCCATTATTAAGGAATTCAATGATTGCTACATTTTTTCCAGGATATATTTATCAGCCAAATCATCTAGCTCTACAGAAGTATGAGAGAGTTTTATACCACCTTTCATAAATAAATACTGCATCTTGGCAGAGTGCTTGACTTGTTCTCTTATTCATATAGTCACTGGAAAACAAATATGTCTTTTTGCCTGAGATAACTCTGTTAATGTAGTATTATGCAAGCTCATATCTAAGAAAGCCACAGGTTATTTGTCTTCCATGCAGGTGAAATATACTGTGCAATTTTATAACAATTTCAAGACATGGTATCTTTTATTCAGAACTTGCCTCTTTTTTTTTTTTTTTTTAAATTATTTCAAATAAAAGCAAAAACTGTTACCTAAGCTATTCATTTCGTGCGATTTTAAGGCTTTACCTTTCCAGATACTCCCTTTTTTTTTTTTTTTTTTTTTTTTTTTTTTTTTTTTTCCTTTATTCCTTTTTTTTTTTTTTTTTTTTTTTTTTAATTTAAAATGATCCTTGCCTAGCTGAAATGAATAATCAATCAGAAGCATTTCTGCTGCAGTGTATAGACCTCCACGAAACAGAATGACAGCCTGAGATTGCCTAGACAGAAGATAAATTGTCTGCAAACGTTACCTGTGGCTTGTTCACTGTAATGGAGACAGTGACCCCCAACACTTTCTACTTACTTTTCAATGGACCAGAGTGAGAATTACAAATGCGCATGCATTTGAAACTGCCATCTGCCATCTATTTATAGGCGGCCGAGAACACAGAGACTGATGTGACATCTAGGAATGTCATCATGTTCCACAACTGCGGTGATCATGGCTATACTATAAGCCCTGGGATGTAAAGGGAGAAGTGGGTCTGGGGAAGATGGGAAAGGACAGACATAATATAGTAGACAATGTTAGATTTGATCATGGTTGAGCTGGACGGTGTAATTATAACTGGTTTTCTTAGAGAGTATTTACTGACAGGCTGCCATCCTAAACCTCTAGCCCTTTCAAGGACTATCATAACTACCTCTTTCATTTGTCCCCAGAACTCTTCCTTCTCAGCAACAAAGGATGATAAAGCATCATCATGGTTAAATAAGATCAAAGGAGTGGGTATTTACTGCTTGAGTTTTTACAAGACCTAAATAGAGCTCTGTGGTTTCTTTCATCTTTCTTTAAAGTTGCTTAGCAACACAGCACCATCTGTTTTTTTTTTTTTTATTTTTTCCTTTTGTCATGGAGTCCTTAATGTTATTTCTGCTTCTTATAGGAGGAAAAATACACAGCTGCAAGGAAAGTTCCAGTCACTACAGTTTCTTTACATAACAGTTTTGTAGAGCTGTTGGACAAAAGAAAGTCGTTAAAGCAGTTCCACAATGAAAGATACAAAGAGTCTTTACGTTTTCTGACAATTACTGAGGTTGGTCCCTTTTGGAAGAAGGCACCCTTCAGCTAGCAGGGTGCTCTTTCCTTTATAGTAAAGCAAACAAATTTTTGCCTACTGGCTGTTGTTGTGGTTAATAAATATTTCTTCACTATAATGAAAAAAAAAAACATAGGGAAGAGGATGTTCTAGGGAGAAACAGTGTGCAGGAACGAGATCTCCTGGGGACATGATAAAACATCCACACTACTGGAGAATGTCCAAGAGACAATTAAGTAAACTGGATACTCTGCTATGCACTTTGGGTTTTACAAGGAAGTGGAAGGAAGCGTGGGCAGACACACTGACCTCACCTGCTTTCATGAGAACGCAGATAGGATCGCAGCCTCTTTCATATACTGTCTGGTCTCATTTCAAATTTAAACCACCAAAAAAAAAAAATTCTTTGGTTTTTTTGGTGTATGTCTTTAGGTTTATAACTTTTCATGTTCATCTTTTTGAAAGTGCAGCAAAAGAGAATAAAAAATGCTGAGAGGTCAGTCTTTTCCATATGCATGAAGGAGTATAAATAGAGGGGCAGTAGTCCTTTCACCCACCGAAATGCAGATGGTGTGCTTCCCAGTGGCTGACTAAAAGTTAAATTCGGGGACACTGGGTGTTTGGCAGCCTACAGACCTAGGACAGTACTGCTCCCTTCCAGACACCTGAGGATCATCCCATTCCACATCCCTTAGTCTACTACTTTTTCCTAATCCTGTGGGATATTGCTGCATATGTTTCAGTATGGGAAAGAGCAATTTTTACATCATAGTTTGCAAAGGCAAAGTCTTGTTTCTGTGATGCTACAGTTACCTTTTATTCATGAAAGCAATGCTGGATGAAACAGTCAACATAGTGCAGTGCAGAAACACAGAAGGCAAACGAATACTTCTAAGGAAAGCACAACAGCAAAATCTAAGGATCAACCCGGGTTTAAATCTGTAACTGAGACTCTTAAGTTAGAAAAGCAACAGTTGGTTCCAAAGGGCAGTTCAGCCCCCTCCTCACTGGCTACAGAAGCAGCCTAGAGAGATCAATGCATGTGGAGAGGTAGGCTTCAGCAGCCTCAGAGACGAGCTTTATTGGATCAGAGCAGTTTTTTCCCCCTGATTTAGGAAGTTACTGCAGGATAAATTTTGTCTGTTCCTTTAGATATATTCCTGTTTCCTTGTGGCCAAGTACAACTGCAAGGAAACAAAAAAACTATAGGAGGAAAAAAAAAAAAAAAGCTATAATGAAGAAAAAAACAACAAGCAATTACTGGCTTTAGGGGATGCATAAATAACTTAGTCTTTCAGGGAGTTTTGTATATCTGAAACTCTTTATTGTTATTAGCACATTTAGTGATATATTAATTTATTCAGTTCTTCTCAGCCAGAATGCAGAATGTCGTAACTAAACCGAACTAAAACTACTATAATAAAAATCTGAAACTGGTAAAATCCCAAAATATTGTCATGAAGTATCAGAATTTCAAATCTAAGAGACGGCAACTGTCCTTTCCCTCTGATCCACCACTATGGTCTGAGAAGAAAAGGGAATAGAAATTCATGTAGGTCATGCTACTCAATGGCGCTCATGTAGCTATGCTTTAAACTCCTAATTAAGGCACATTGGTCAAGTGTCTCTATGTGTAAGAGAATAAAAGAGAAAGCAACAAGAAATAAAACCAAACAAAAATGAAGAAAAAGTTGTCTTTTCCTACAGTAACAGCTGAAGAGATGTGTAATATTGTGAACTAGGACAGAATTCCTTACGTTTGGTTATTATTATTTTCAGGCAAACAAATCTTTTAGTTAGTAAATTCCTGCAATTTTTGTAAATTTGCAGAATTTACCATTCAAACAATGCTTCTTTTCATCCTCTATTTCTCTTCATAATGTAAATATCTCGCAAGTCCCCAAGGATAACAAACCCCTAATATGTCTGATTATAGATTCCTCTCTTTTCATATTGACCACATATTAGTGACTGAAAGAAAACAGAAACGTCAGTGAGTATTCACAGATCCTTTCCATAGTTATTGAGGCGGTTCAGTGCTTGCCAGCTCAACTCTATTCACCACATCTCTGAGCCATAAAAAAGGGGCTGAGGCACAGGGCCAAAGCATAATTTGCTAGTGCAAGACAATAGTGCAAATTCTCCTACCCTACCCCTCAGAGCAGTTTGGCCACATGGAAAACGAGTACTGGGAACAGGCCTTACCCTACACTGACTCCTAAACTATTTCTGCAGATTATTTGGGAGAGTGCTAGTTAGTCGAA
Organism: Phoebastria nigripes; assembly: GCA_035582835.1. NCBI lineage: Eukaryota > Metazoa > Chordata > Aves > Procellariiformes > Diomedeidae > Phoebastria > Phoebastria nigripes. The sequence continues at coordinate 420,357 of JAYKAV010003069.1, read as the reverse complement.
GGCAAAATTGTATGAGGGATCATTCTAAAACTTGCACAACACAGACAGATCATATTCCCGGGCCTAGGTACAATTTCTGGCAATTTTCTGACACTGTTCAATTTACTATTATATATTCAGCCTTCAAATACTTTGAATGAAAAGTAATCTGCCCAGTGACTGCTATCAATCCGCACGTCAGTGGACCATTTACTTTGCCACAAGCTGTGGGAAAAATTTCACTGTTTCTCTCTTCCCTGCAGGCTCAAGGAAGATTTAATAGTAGCTGCTGAAGGCAGGTTCTAGATGGCTTCAGTATTTTTTAAAAGTTCTGGGATCCTGCAGCACATTTAGCCATAAATTACTGGCTACTAATATATTAATTAGTATATTTAAAACTATGCTGCAAGACACTTAACCAGACAAGAGAGCCTTGGACACTCAGTGATTGCTCCATGGGCGTTTTCATTGTGTCAGTCCTTCAGAGCACTTAGTATCTTCCAGGATGACACTGAGCCCAGATTAATTGATTTAGAAGCATAAAGTCCTGTGGACTTTCAGCGCGAGTTAAGCACTGCTCAGTATATTTCTCCATCACTCATCTTTCTCAGCCGTTTACATCATAAGGGTTTGATCCTGTCTGCAATAAGCAGAACAGGGAGCAAAGCAGAACCTGAGCCTGCACTAGCAGGAAGGCTTCTTTATGGCCGCCATTTCACCCCTTCCTACTAACCGGAATATTTCTGAAAGGCTAATGACTGGACTGGACTGTAACTAAATAGTTCTGTGCCAGCAGGGAGCATGTGAAGCTGTCCTTACCCCGAGGGAGCTCAGATAAATCTTAGAAAGCATCAAATTCCTCTTTGTTGCATTTTTATTTCTAGTGCTATGGCCAGTACTTTCGGGTCGAGGTCAGAACAAAACCTCCTCACATTCCGTAGCCTTTCTGTCTGCACCTCACTTACTTACATGGGGAAGAGTGGACTGTGCAGCCCCTGTTTTTCTCCTCGATGCTCACAGTGTCAAGAAGGGCCTGACATGTTTACTCCTGCTCAGTCCCTGCATCTCTGTCTACAGCCTCGTCTATTGTGAGGAGGGTATAGTCAATACCATGATAAGATTTGCACCTACACCAACCTTTCTCATAAATATCTGCAAGGGCTGTGTGATCAAAGCCTAACAGGGACATTTTAGAAACTCACTTAGATAGCTAGGGTAAGAATGGCTTTATATAGCTGTCCTAAACATAAGTACCCAGGAAATTAAATCCAGTCCCCAGCACAGTGGTTAACAAGAAGGCTGAAAATTGATGCAACCACAGTTTCTCTTCTGGCTGCTCTCCTCTGTGCCCCTGCTGTGGGCTCTGCCAGGTTTGTATGTGTGGGCCTGGAGCAAAGGCTCTTCACCTATGTATTGTTTATGTCTCCCCTTTCTTGATGAGGTCTCATGAATGTCAACCTAATAGATGTTTAATTTTCTGTGACTTTCATTAAAAATGGAGAGAATTCAATTTCATCGGTATGCTTCTCTAATAAAAAATTATTCCCTTTCTACAAATTTATAATCAGGTCTAATTTATGGATGAGCCTTATTCTGCAATCATTTTTTACTCTCCCATGTCTTAAAGAAAAAAAAAAAAATCAATTACATCTACCGCTTGCAATGTTTTCCCTTCAGATTTATCTGAAATCTGACTTAGCCCCTTACATTTCTTCTTAATTACTGGCAAACAGTAGTTCTGTAGCTGAGGAACTTTGTGATTCCTCACAGGCTATCATACATCTAAATACTTCATTCAAGCTCTACATCTTTATTCAAATTTGCTTTGCACTAAAAAAAAAATGAACTTGTCGCTGAAGGAAGTTATTAGATATATTAGGACACCTTCTTGCTTCAGAAAGGCCCACCACATTTTATACCAAGTGATCTTTAAAAATATTTTCAAATTCAGAGACAGCAGAAGAGGGAATGATTTTTATATAAAGCACAATTTCAAGTTCTGCCTTACAACTTCCTGTATTTTAGTTTCGGGTATTGGCTAACTCATAAACAACAAGGGCCTCTACATCAAACTTCTGTCTGCATAACTATGTGTTTTACTGGTTGGAACAATTTCCTTCAAAAAAATGTAACAGTGTACTAGCTGCAGAGCTAATTAAAAATACCACTTCTGAAAACCTTTAACTTATTTCAACTTTGAAAAAATCCAATAAAATTCAAGACAGCATTTAATTTAAGAATCAACAGCAAGGGATGGACAACAAATCTGGCCCCATTTTATAGATAATCTGGGCCCATTTAATGAATGCACTTCAGTTACTACAGTACAGTAATACAATCAGATATCTTAAAGCTTGTGAGCAGAGCCGTTAGCTATTACCACACCACTCACCTGCTTCAAAGAAAGCTGAAGGCAGTGTCTCATGGAGGGATTCCCTTTGCAAGGGAAGAAGGAACCGATGAGGAGGTGCTACATTCTAGCTTGCTTCACCTACTGTGTGCATCCCTGGGGAGGCTTGCACATGTTAGTACAATGGGCTCCTAAATTTTTGACCTAATGCATTACTGTCAACCTTCAAAATTTTTCACAGATGAACAGTGTAGCCACATGAAACAGAATTCTTTATAATTTTATTATTCAAGAAAAGCAAGGCGTTTTGATTGCAGTTTGGGAACTAATGAATTAAAGCATGCACTAGGGCTGTGCAAATGTGGAGAAGATTTGGGCCACAATTTTAGAATTCTCTGCCAACTGTTGGTTCTCTGCTGATTCCCTTTCACCTCTCTCTCACACTGCTTGGTGTAGAAAACATGGCCACCCTTCACTGATCATGCCTCTAAGCTCAGAAAGAAGCATATAATTTCTTCCCTTCATCTCCTCGGATGCTTACACTGCCAGATAGAGAAGCTACACAATAAGCATCTAAAGCTACTTTCCACCTCCTTGGATGCAGCAAGAAAATTTCACCAGAAAGTGCTGGCTTCTTGTGCCCAAGTGCTTTTTTCAGAACTTCAATGGCTCAATGGGCGTCCACCCAGACCAAAGCAGGAATCCCCAACAAAAATTCCCTTTGGATCTACCCCACCAGCAGGAGAGCTGGAGGCTTGAATGCCTCAGGGGGCTGCCTGCGGCATTCAAGTTGCCAAGCAATCCTACTGTTCCTGTTAGCCATAAAACTGCAGAGAAGTTCACTTTCACTGAGCAGCCAGAACACCCACAGAGCTGCTGGGTTTGTGGGATATCTGCCAAAACATATTACTTAGGTTCAATTCAAGATGGAAGCGTGTTTTTCAAGAAACTGTGTCCTCCTGAAAGGGAAGCCCTGTCTTCTGCACAGAGCTATTGCTTGGATTCTGATGSAGAGAACGGACAGTGACTGTCAAAGGGCTTACAAAGCTTAGGGAAAGCACTGCAATGATAAGATTGGACAAAATACTCATATTAAAAAAAACATATCCATGATTTAGGGAACACAGTTTTAACTTGTAACTATATAGATATATATAGACATAGATAAATACACCCACAGATATATGTTTTACTATAGTAATATGCTTATGTAATATGTATATTGCCATAGTAATCCTTCAGGTCCACATTTGAACAAATGCCAAAAGCTCCAAGTCTTCAATAATAAAATATGCAGCACTGTTATACATAATTAATACAATTAAAGATGTATGAAAGCTTATTTCTAAATTTACTTGTTGATACTGGAAAGAACTGAGTCTCTCAGTTATTACCATTCTTCCTCTCTACTGTTTCTTACCTTGAATTCTTTCCTCCTATTCCAATTGCACTTTCTTTTCTTCATGTGTTCTCCTATATCCTTTCCCTTTCTTTTTCCACAAAGCCTCTGCAAAGCTCAAAAGCCTTTGAATTTGGATGTCTGTTTTATGAAGGGTGAGAGGTGACTGAAACCAAGAATTTTTTTTCCCCAAATGTCTAAGATACAGCAATGATTTATAACCCAAATTTGAAAACATATGTTCTACTTGTAATCCTTTTTATAGAATCAGAAAACAACTGTCAATGAAGAGAAGCTCAAGATTCCAAGAACAATCTTTATGGCCTCCTTGAGTTACCATCTAGTTTGGTGATCAGTCCTGAACCTTATTTGCTGGAGGCTATACACTCAAAAGCTAGCACAGATTTAATGCCAGCAACCAATGTGATGAAAATGATATTCTGAGTTTAAATAAAGACTAGGCCAGATTTCTCATGTCTTACCAGATTTCTTACGTGTTTTTTCTCTTATAAGTTTACCTATTAAAATTATATTTTTACAGTCAAAATCTCACAAGTGAAAAAAGACATAGCTGTTAATACTGTTGCTGATAAACTGATTGACATCACTTGGGAATCTTACCCAAATCCACTTATATTATAAAGGTAAATTTGAGCTGTAGTTTATTCAAAAAMCAAAACAAACCCCAAACCCACCAACTGAAAAAAAACCTCAAACCAACTATTGCAAGATATAGCCTTGAAGATGAGTTATTTTATTTTCACATGCTTCTCTCATTTCAGTCGACTCTTACCTGGACAAGGCAAAATGTTGCATTCCTGGTACTCTAGAGATGGGCCGAGGCAAGGAAGTCCCCCGTACTTGGGCTCAGGATTGCTGCAGACCCGTTTGCGATTCCGTATGCCTCTACTGCAGTCACGACTGCACTGAGACCATGGAGACCAGGGTGACCAGGCACCATTGATGGTATGAGCAGAGTATCGTCCAGAACGCAAGAAATCCCCTGACAATCCTAATAAAATAAGGATTGAAAAAAACAATACTGAATTAAAACAGTATCTCAAAACAACCTTTTCCTCTTCAAATTTACTCCTAGGCTTCTAATARTAATATGACCAGGAGGGTTTTGTCCTTTAGCCTCACAATCCAAACCCTAGTTTCATCTCAAGAATCTCTTTCATAACAGAAATTTCATAATCACTTGCACAGAACTACAGTGAAGACTTGGATCCGACTCTCTAGTTAAAGTTTTACAGCTGCATTGGATTCAGTAATGACTGAACTAAAGTCAATTTACTCCACCTGAGAACGATAAAAATTATCTCTCGTGCAGGAATCGTCATCAGAAAATCTCCACATACATTACATAGGTATTATTGCCTCTGTTGTAGAGGAAGAAGGTGGCACAGAAGACAGGACTGAGCTGCCTGTGACCACTCATCGAGCCAGCTCCCCTGGTCCCACTGCAGGGCTCTTCATCTACCCAGCTTTACTCCACTAGTGCTTGCTGTGCCCAGAGGCTCACGGGTGTCCTAGAAAGCAATGCACTGTACTTATCCTAACCATAGTCAGACGTTAGACAGTGTACAGCAATAATTCCACAAAATCTAGTGAGACTGCCCTTTTGTGAAGAGCAATGTTTTGCCACTTTAAAAAACAGTTTATTTTCCACTGAGTTGAAGTATTCTAAACCACATATAAGCTATGGAAATCAGCCTTTTGGAGACACACAGGATAGAATACTTCCTAATTAAAATACACATCTGGCAAGTGGAAAACATGTTTTCTAAGTGAGTTCAGTGCCGAGAAAAGGCATTAGATTAAACAGTGATGGACACTGAAGTCCGCTATTTAGCAGTGAAAGAGGAACACACAGAATCTTGTTCACAGCATACAACCAATATGCCTGGATGTAGCCCCAGGTGAAGTCCTAATAATCTGCGGTTAATTTGAGTATCTTTGTCACTTTCAGGCTTGGTCCTGCATGGAAAAAGACTCCCTCAGCTATACTCAGCACACCACCGAACTCACTCTTGAGCTGTAGCATTACCTCTAAGCATCACTACTACGCATCTGCAGCAAAACTACCGGGACTTCCTACTGTTGCCAAAGCAGTTCACCTTCCCCAGTGCTAGCATCACTGGAAACTCTATGATTGATGGACCACTAACTGCTGCTTTTATTCCAAGCACTTATTTAAGTAGTTGTGATGAGAGAAGGTCCTGTGAATGGTACTTAAAACAGCAGAGGATGTGGCTGCCTGCCTATGTTAGAGCTTCAGTATTGCTAATAAAAGTACAGATGAATGGTAACATCAACAGTGGAGAAATGCAGGAGATTGTTTGCAGCTTTAACTGCAGCACAAATGTTTATTCTTAAGAAATTGTTTTATGCCCTACCCACAAGCACAGGCACTGTGGGAGTATCAAATGGAGCTAAAGAAACAGAAGATGCTGAATCACGTACCGAAAACAGCTACAAGTAATACTGTGAAGGGACTGCCCAACAGGAGTCCTGGACTGAACAGGACCAGTAAGTACTCTAGATAACCAGAATGGAGCAGACCCTCATCTGTGGTGTCCAGTACTGAAACAATGATGCCCTGTTTCTACCTGTGCTTATGGCATTAGTAATACTGCTCAAGTTCTGCCCTGAGAAGTACCTTCACAATCATCTCAAAATAGATGAGACTTTGCATATTTTTATTCAACACTTGGTAACAACTGGCAATATTGGAATGATGATGCAGCGACACAGAAATACTTGTAATAAGAAACTGTTGAAATTAATAGGAAAACAGCAGAACAGCAATATAAAAATGACTAAAAATGGGTAAAATCTTTCAGTGATTATAGAGGGTAACTATTTCTCTCCTGCTGAGCCAGATTCTATTACACAGATATTAAAAGCAGCATTTCAAGAAACATGACATACATTCAAATCCAAAAAGGGAGCAAATACAGAGAAACAGTATGGGAATTATGAATACAGGTCCACTTTCCAGCTCTGTAAGAGCCTTTTTTTGCAATTTTGTATCACTTCGGTCATGAAAATACCCAGCTTATGCATGCAATGAGCTGTGAGACCAAAATAATACTATTTTTTTATACCAGAATTTCAAATTAAGGCTTTTTTAGTTATTAAATTAACAGCAACGCAAACAATGGAAAAAGTGTTAATCGGACCAGATTGCCAGTCATTTTCTTCATAAAACACTGCAGTGTGCATCACTTCATACCAATACTAGGATGTTCTGAAGACATTTTTGCAGGACAGGTGTAGCTTTTTCCGTCCTAAGGAAAATGTGTGACCTTATTTGCCATCATGATATTAGACTTCTTGCGATTTAAACTGGGGAGTGCAGAGGGGAATCTTCTAAGGGAAAGCTCTGAGGTACTTTAGCTCTGAAACAGAAGAATATTCTAAAGAATCTTTTCAGTGTGGAGTTTGGTCTGCAGCAAGTGTTCCCCTGTGTTTTCTTCTTTCCAAAGCATTAAAAAATTTATTACAAGGAGCAGCCTTTTCACAGTTTTACAGTAATTCATACAGTGTTCATAGAGGGGCTTTTAGAATTTTCTCTTCAGACAGAAACTGCGCATTAAAAAGTTAACATTATGACACTAATGACATTAAAAATAACAAGATCAGTTTACATTCTGGAAATACAGTACTATATATTCCTTGAACTACCTTATAGCCTTCTACAATGAGGTGACTAGGTTGATGGATGAGGGGAGAAGAGTGGATGTTACTTATCTCAACTTCAGTAAGGGTTTTGACACTCTCTCCCATAACAAGTCAACAAAGTATGGGCTAGATAAGTGGACAGTGCAATGGACTGAAAACTGGCTGAACAACTGGGCCCAGAGGGTTGTGATCAGTCATACAAAGTCCAGCTGCAGGCAAGTCCCTAGTGATGTGTGCCAGTACTGGGTCCAATCCTGTTTAACACCTTCATTAATGACCTGGACGAGTTTGCTGACGATACAAAACTGGGAAGAGTGGCTGATACACCAGAGGGTTGTGTCGTACTTCGACTAGGCAGAGAGGAACCTCATGGAGTTCAACAAGGGGAAATGCAAAGTCTTGCATCTGGGGAGGAACAACCCCATGCAACAGTAGTTTGAGGCCAATCATCTAGAAAGTAAGTGGCTATACAGAACTGAGTTCTATCTGTATCACAGTTTACAACAAATTCAATAGGAGAAGGTATAAATATAAAAGCATTGTAATCTTTCACATCAAGTGACATGAAACTATGAAAACTCCTACTTTTCTCATTAAACTGTGGTTTTCTCGCTTGCCACCTCTGTTTGTGATTTGGGTCACTTTCTGATTGCTCCACATCCACCTCCAAGAACAGAAACCAGATTGTGCCACCCAACAGAAAACAACATTAAGCCTTCTGTATTTCACAGCTTATTGCCCCCAAGATGAAAATACCTGGCTAAAACAGAATGCAAGGGCCAATGACCTTGGCTTGGTAACAGCAAAAGTCTAGATGCTAAAACAACACCTAAGCTCTCCTTATTTAAAGCCTATCTGCAGAAATAGTTGTGAAATCTGCAAAAAGAATGATCAGTCATAGCATCATCAGTGAACTAATAAATACTTTTCCCAAGACAGACAGAACAGCTGTGAATCAAAACCAGATCCGGCCTTTATGACAGGGTCATCATTCAAATGTTTTAAATGAAATCATTCTCAGAAAGCCTATGGCTGACTTGTGAACAACTAGAATGCATGAATTCTGCTTGCAGTTTACCAACAGGCTTATTTTCAGTTGTTTAGAAGTCGTACTCAATTAATAAACTGCTGCACACTGAGGCTAGAAAAGGGAATTTAACTACTTAATCCCAGTACAATTTTAAACAGGCAGCTGTGCTTCCCTAAAGCAAAAATTTCCACAAGTAACAAGTACTGCAAAAACTTCTGTAAAAGCAATCACAGGGATTTTGTGGACAAAATAACCATCAACTTCTAAGACCAGGGAAGACAGAAGATATGAGCTGATATCTAAACAGAAGACTATTCTCTCATTTTAAGTGCTTATGCTTTGTTCAATATGGGCAAAATTACAGAGAAATTAGCACTGCTTCGCTGCTGACTTATTCCATTATACTTAGCAAGCATGTATAACAGAAAAAAAATTGTCTAAGTTACATAATTCTGATCTAAACAAAGATGATTTGATAATTTCTAAGTAATTTTTTAAAACTTTTTGGTCGAATTGTAATAGTCTTATAACTCCACAAGAAATTAATCCTGTTTGGAGACATGTTAACATGAAAGTCACCTGACTAGTACAGAAGAAAAAAATCTGCCTTTGCAAAAGCCTGTAATGAGACTGATTGCCCTGATTCTTCTYGAAGACTGCAACATTCCCAGCTGAGTTCAATTAATTTGCCTTAAAAGCGAGGCTCTAATAAAGCACATATATTTATAATAATTCTCTAGTCTAGTCTGTAGCCAAGGAATACAGCTCTAAATAAGAGAGAAGTAGCAGTGACACCTGATAAATTATATTACTTGACTGATTTATGCCTTATGTCCTCCTGTTCAAACCTAACAAAGAAAATTCAATTATCCAAGCAGTCTAGGTTCATGACTTTGGGAAAAGATGATCTGGAGCTAAAATTCAAGTATCCTGAATCATTTCTAGATGACAGCATGAAACACTGTTTAAAGTGCAGCAGGTAACAAGGATAAGCAAAGATTGTTCCCGTGTTGTCACTTTCTGAAGATATTCTGAAAGTATTTGACAATATAATTGAAGCATGAAAATTACATACCTTCAGGCCTATATACCTATAACTTATAAAAACCTTATAAACCTTCAAAACTTACTTAGTAAAATTTAAATGGTAAAATGCAATGACAAACATTAATGTAATGCAAAGATAACGTATTTAAAAAAAAAAAACAAACAAGGATGCAGATGGAGGATGTTATGTTACCACGAGAACTTTTTTTCTGGTACCTAGCTTTTCTGTGTTTAAATATTTAATTCCAAAGTTCCACTGAAGAGTTGTTGTTTGTCAATCAAACTTGAATTTCTCATCAAATTCAGTTCTAACTTCCACAACTCATTTTGTTCTTATCTCAGAATACCACGGTTTAGCTTCAATAAGACAGTATAAGAGATAACATCTCAAAATGTACTCCTCCTGACTACAGGACATTACTGATTATCAGCACCTGTTTTATTCTGTACTAAATTCTGAATGCACTATAGATTTCCTGTGGGTAACACTAGGATTTAATCAATCTCTTCACAAGAGATCGTGGCCACTAAAACAGTATTTCAGACAAAATTACATCCTGCCTTCAAAAATAACTATTGTTTTAAGTTTGGCATAGAGAAAACAGCGACAACTGGGAATCTAAGTTCAGGTTTCCAGATGCCTTTTTCTCCTTTAAGGAATTTGTGACTTTTCTTCAGATTTTATTCTCCCTTCCCACCCCTCACCCCCCAAAAAAAGGAAAAAAGCAAATAAAAGACTCTTCCAGACTGTTTGACTGAAATCAGAAGGGTTGTCTTTGTTTAATTGTTTTCTGAAGGTATTTTGGGAGCTAACCTTGTCTAACTTTGGCCATGTCAAATTCAAGTGTCTTGCCTAAGCTCAACATGGCTGTTTCCTTTGTAAACACCATGGAAAGAAAGTGGTACCTCTAGAGGGTGATTTGTGCCCATTATATCAGATGCTTATCTTCAGATGGATCCCTCATTCCTCAGGGATGCTAGCTGTCTTTGCAGACTACAATGGGGTCTAGAGTTAGGTGAGATAAATTCAACCTGGAAAATTCAGATAACCTCATACCTTGTGAAATTTTTATCCCTGGATTAAACACTTACGTTTTCAATACAATTCATAGTGCTTATATATCAGATAATCCTACAGAGAGTCAGTTAGTATGTTTAATGTAGATATTTAATATGTTTCATAAGCACACATTAAAGCCTATGGTGATGTAATTTCTAGACTTTTAATGCTGGACTGTACAGGCATTTGCGTTAAGATGTGCAACAATGTACACAATCTCTCTCAGTTTATTTGAAATAGCTGTCCGTTCCCTATCTGAGCACTATATGAAAACCCAGAGGCAGAGAACAAAATGTATTTTTCTTTCCTCTTAATCAAACTTCAAATCAGAAAAGCATGAATACAGTGTGCCAATGYTACTGCTTGGTTGATTAAGATATAAATCTTACCACACTCAGGAGGAGTCTAGTGGGTTTCTGGCAAGAAGTTCTACCTCTAACCTCAGACTGCAAAGAAAGTTTGCTTTGCTAGTGTCTGACAGTGAAACATGATTCTGTTTAACACGGCATGACTATAGTTGCACAGTGGGAGATTATAGGCAATGAGAAAATTTCTAACAAATGGCTCTCTCCTGCAAAGAACAGAGAACTGATCTTTGCAGAACACATCTTTGGTAATGAGGTATGCCAAGCATGCTGTACCAGTATTAATCTTTCTATAACAGCCAGCAAATTGCTACAGTTCAACATGGAGATAATGAAAAGAATGTTTCACAGTATCCAGGCTCTGGTCAGGTGGAAGTAGGTTATGATGTTTCCTTGCTATCTAGCCAGAAATTGCGAAAGTGTCCACCAAAATTCACAGTTTCCCATTCTCATGAGATCCTTCTGTTCCAAAAGCTACAGCTACACTACATGACTCTTATTCATGTATTTTCTTCCCATGAAATCAAGGAGCAGTAGAGGGGTGGTATGTTGACCCAAATCCAAACCTGGGAGCAAGGAAGTGCTCCTGAATCCTGCAGTTTAGAGGCAGTCAGTAAGTTTCATCACATCAGCAAATTAAAACAGTGCCCCACCCCCCCGCCCCGAAATGTTCCACTCCATACTGTTCTGACATCCATAATAAGAAAATGCCTAAGCAAACAGGCTCAAAATAAAATGTGGCTAAAGGAGACATAACAGTAACTCTTTTCACCAGAAGCATATTAGTTAATGCAGCCACTGGGAACACTGATTGAGTTTAATCTTTCATTACAGAACAATTAAAGACTCACTGGCCAAAAAGAGTCAAAGAATGAGCACGAATTAATGACAAAGTTATAAGGGCACTCACTAGGAAGAATGGACAGATGTATAATAGTTTCTGCCCTGTCGACTACTCAATATAAATTATTTAAATATTCAGTAGTTTTGGGATTAGTCAGCAAAAATACTTCTCCCAGATGAAAACTTCAATTGTCACGGGGTCACTCGCATACACTGGTCCAATGATTAATTATTTCCAAATGAAGCAAAGCAGCAGCTTCAGCAAGATACAACAAATAAGCTACAACACCAGGAAGTTCAGGAATCTGATGTCGTCCAGAAGTGAAAGAAAAATCTTCAAGCTAATCAGGCAAAGAATGCACCTGAACCCACACCTTTGGTCTCTTGCACTCTGCCTGAATGCTTTATTTAACAAAACGTAGGCACCGTTACTTCTGATAATATTCTGTAAGAAAGAGTCAGCTTATGCATCCAACTCCAGTAGAGGACTTATGATCACGACTTCAGAGCTGAGAAAGGTGTCTCCGTGCTTAATTTTCTTGCAGCAATGTGATCTAAGACAAACTGGCTCTTGCACTGGTTTGTCCTACTAACCTGCTCTCTAAGCAGCGYGTTGGCTTTTGTATACTGCATTCTTAAGTGCTGACATCTCAGCTGTCAGACAAGAATATACCTAGATTCTTCTGTAGGTCTACTTCTAGTTGTTGTGATAACTCTCCTAATTCTGTACTAACTGGTTGGAAAAATATTCTCTTTCTCATTTAATCTCCTGAAATTTTAAAAAGGTGTCATAAATGTCAAAGTGCTGGAAGACAGCAAAAAGCAGCACCGCCACCCAAAAGTCTTATTTAGGACAAGAAAGGTAGGTCATACACCAATCCTAGCAGAGCAAAATCTTTGCTAAATGCTAGTTTGAAACTTAATTTGGATGAAAACAGGAGAATAGCAGAAACACTTGTTACAAGAGTTGCTCCATGCCAAAATCTGCCTTGCTATCCAGACCTAAAAAATAAACATTGGAGACTGTAGGTTACCTGAAATGGGAATGACATAGAGTATGAAACTAAGTCTCATCTGGAGTACCATAGGTTTTGTTTTATGATTTCATGCAGTTCACTACTATGTATTTCTTTAAAAAATAACTAATATCCTGCCCCCTCCAAAGAGGTACAGATGCCAGGTTGTCGTGGTTTAACCCCAGCCAGCAACTAAGCACCACGCAGCCGCTCGCTCACTCCCCCCAGGTGGGATGGGGGAGAGAATCGGAAGGGTAAAAGTGAGAAAACTCATGGGTTGAGAAAAAGACAGTTTAATAGGTAAAGCAAAAGCCATGCACRCAAGCAAAGCAAAACAAGGAATTCATTCACTACTTCCCATCGGCAGGCAGGTGTTCGGCCATCGCTAGGAAAGCAGGGCTCCATCACGCGTAGCGGTTACTTGGGAAGACAAACGCCATCACTCCGAACGTCCCCCCCTTCCTTCTTCTTCCCCCAGCTTTATATACTGAGCATGATGTCACATGGTATGGAATACCCCATTGGCCAGTTGGGCTAGCTGTCCTGACTATGCTCCCTCCCAGCTTCTTGTGCACCTGGCAGAGCTTGGGAAGCTGAAAAGTCCTTGACTAGCAGACTACTTAGCAACAACTAAAAACATCAGCGTGTTATCAGCATTCTTCTCATACTAAATCCAAACCACAGCACTATACCAACTACTAGGAAAAAAAAATTAACTCTATCCCAGCTGAAACCAGGACACAGGTGAATCAATGAAGGTTTTGCACAGGATGAAGGGCATGGGGGAAGCTTCTAGCATCTTCTCACAGAAGCCACCCCTGCAGCTCCCCCCAGCTACCAAAACCTTGCCACATAAACCCAATACAGGCAGGAAATGCTTAACACTGATTTTCACAGTAGTTGGTCTGTCTGAAAAAAATATCGAGAATTAGAAAGCCCAAGGACTCAGAAACCATTCGCTCTTTGTGGCCTTAGATAAGCTAAATGCCTTCAGTTATAGATTTTTTCAGCTAACCTGGGTGTTGTGAAGATATAAAAGGCTATGTAAGTGGAAAGCAGGTCTATAAATATTAAAATATAATAATTAAAAATCAGTATTTCCTTAGATTATGTAACTAGAATATCATACTTAAAAAGAAACACTGATGTATAATCAAAACTGGATAATTAATGAAATGTATTAATAAAATTAGAGTGACTGTCAGAAGTTCTCCTAGTTTTTATTTTTTATGTATATACACACATAACATTTATTCAGAACTATGTATTACTGATAGGGAAAGAACAGAATTCTGAAATAAAATAATTCCAATTTAAAGTCATCTGAAGTTGAAAAGATTTTGAAGGAGTTTAGTTTTCCATCTCAGAAATAAGCAGAACTTTAAATTGCTAGCAATAGCATAACATGAACTTTTATAATAGAAATTATCCAGTTCATAAACACCTTATTTAGTTAAACACCTGCATGAATCTTACAGTTGTTACTTTAGAATTACTGAGCAAAAAGTTCTTCTCGGCATCAATAGTACATGTTCTAGCTAAATATTTATCAAATACATTAATGTTGCACAAACTCTCCCCCAGTAAAAACCCAAGAGAGTATAAGGAGGTGACAGAATCCTCCAAGAACTGGGCTGCCACATCATGGCTCGCAGATTATTGTAAAGAATATTAAAATAACCTGGCACATCTCATAATCGGTGGTAAAAGACACTTGATTAGTCTGAATGATGAAGCTACGTCGAGAAGAAATACAAGCTAGATTCCCCGTTGTGATCACTATGTCCTCCTTTTCATTATCAGTTCTGTTACGCAAAACACCAGCAAGCAAAAACTTCCACTCTGTGCTGAAAATGGAACTGCAGACACCTCGCTAGCAGGAGGCATCGTACAGCCACTGTAGCTTTGCTTACCATCTGTCGAGCATCCACTGGTGCCATCGCTGGAACAATAACGCATTTCAATCCTTTGCCTTCCCACCTCTAGCAAATTTGGGTCAGGCAAGCGTGCTTTGCAGGTGTATCGGAAACGTTGTTCATAGTGGCCACCGTTGTCTGAAATATTGACTGGGGTCCAAGGCGTCCAAGGGGTTGTCTTTTTTAACTCTGGACAGGCGTTGGTGTTACAAGGCTGATATTCCTGAAAGAAAATGGTGATAATGAATATAATCATTAAATATGACTTAAAAAAAMCCCCACAAACCCTCAAAACAGACAAAAAGCCAACCAACAAAAAAGCCTCTGATATTTTTTCCAGCATTTCCAATAGCGGTAATCATCCATAAACTTTTAATTCCAATCTCAAACTGAAAGTGTTTTTTTCTGCTTCTAGGCAAGCACAGTATCACACTGCTAAAAGCAATAATATACCAGTACAAATTAGATCTATTACATCCATAAAAACAGTAAGCTGAACACTGTAAGTACCATGATAAAGTGCATCCTTTATAAATTAATAGCCCCAAATAAGGTGTAGCTAAATATGTTAAAGCTTTTAATTAAGAGGAGTTTTGATAAACTGCAAGTACAAGACACAAACCAGCAAATAATTCCTTGGTAAAATCTCGTGGTGTATGAACAAGTGAACCACTGTCCATTTTGTATATTGCTTATGTATTACAAGGGGACAATGGACAAAAAATGTTTTCTATTACAGAATCTGGCTCCCTGAGGTGCATGTTACCCATAGCTCCAGCATTGCTAAACCTATCATCAGAAGCAAATTCCCTGTGGACTGATATGCACCAAAAGGAACACCTAAGAAACAAATGCAGAATTGCCAATATTCTCAAGCCCCACAATATATGTCTTCTGACAAGTATCATCAAGATCTGTAGGTCCTRCCCATTCTTTCCTGAGCACAATACACTTCATCTGACGCAAGTGCTTTGTAAACTATATGGATGAAATTAAACAACCATTAAATATCAGAATGAATTCATACTGACAAATTATTAAAGACAAACAGAAATAGGCATTAGTGGGACAATTTTTAAATGATCTCTCTATCTCTGACCTCTTAGAGAGATACTCAGTGGAGGGTACCTTCTGAAAAGGAGCCTACTAAAGTTTCTAATCCCACTAAATACTAAAAAATATGGACACAATAGAAATAATGGTTTTATCACATAGTACAACCTCCTTCTTCCATAACCCCTACCCCAGCTGATACCACCATGTTCCAACAACCAATAGATTACCTGTTCCTCTCTTTCCCATGGTGATAATAGCCTTTTTCTCTCATACTTTCCTCAGTCCACACTACCTCTTCTCTCAGATGGTCTAACTTATTAACACATCCAATTAGGCTGAGAGCAATTGCTCTCAACCTGCATTTTGGTTTAAAGGCTGTGTTGCTATTTCAGATCTAAAAGAAGCTTCTTTGAAAGCTTTTCTAATTTTTCCATCTATTAGAGTTGGAAAAAAAATTATTCCCCAGAAACCCCTGCCCCACTATCACAGCAGGGCACTGGAGAACCCAGCGTTATGTTCAAGACTCTCACGTTCTGAGGCCAGGTGGAGTTGTGACAAACTTCCTGGTTTCATAGTTTTGTGGTACTTCAGGCAAGAAAGAGCTCTTAGCCCAAAGACTTCAGCTGGACTACTCCTGTTCACTCCTCAAGGCTGTGCAAAGTCCCTTCCCACCTTAAAAGCTGGTGATCCCTACAACGGTG
The DNA here is from genome assembly GCA_035582835.1 of Phoebastria nigripes. Classification (NCBI taxonomy): domain Eukaryota; kingdom Metazoa; phylum Chordata; class Aves; order Procellariiformes; family Diomedeidae; genus Phoebastria; species Phoebastria nigripes. Next base: position 403,908 of record JAYKAV010003069.1, on the reverse strand, counting down.
ACCACATGAGTCATACTCAGGGACCATCTATGAAGGAGGATCCCCTTAGAGCACAGAGGACTTGATCAGCCCTTCTGGGATCTGAGTTTCAGCCTTGGCTGGTTTCTGGATCACAAGACAGCAAAGAACAAGCAAACTTTCTGGTCCTGTGCACAGCAGGGGAAGTAATTTCTTCATGACTCCTCTAGGCAACTGTTTAAATCATGTATGTTTTAGACTGAGGACAGAACATCTACGACTGTTCTCCTCGCAGCACATGAACTGTAAAAAAGAAATCATAAAATTAACAGATCCCAGCAGCAGCCAGAACCACCCTGCTTGCTATCCCAGCTGGCTATTCACCTCCAACCTGCAGTCCCCTCCAGCAGCTGGATTACAGTGCATCTTTTAGCAAGAGCACTCTGTCTTTCCCTCTTTTTTTTTTTTTTTTTAAAGATGTCTAGCACTGATGAGTCTGTCACCTCCCCGCATCAGCTGTTCCACTATTTAGTAATCCTCAAAGCTAACAAATTGCAAGTTAATTCAAGGCTGCATTTTCCCCGTAATTTAATTTTCCAGTCACTGAATTTTGCTGCACCTTTATCAACGATACTGAAAGTGTTCCTCGTTCTGTACCTACAAACAAATTTTTTATGCCCAAGTAACCCATACATAATGATAAACTAAGCTGAACTTCTTAAAGCTACATAGGATTTAAAACCTGATCCCAGGTCCTGTACATCCCTATGTCTTCCTTTTGTCCTATTTCCTTATTTTCCTTAAGACTGGACACCAGAATTTGACTTGGCACTCTAGAAGCAGTCTTATCAATACAGCATGCAATCATGACCTCGTTCCACTTGACAGTCTGACTTTAATACATTATTGCATTAGTGCTTTTTCCTTCCACAACATTGCACAAAGAGCTTAAGTAGACGCAATAATCTTTGATAACCTGTCCTTTAAATCACAGCTGTACAACTACATGTAGTTTCCTATCCCACACAAGAGGCTGGTGTTTGGCAATATTAAAATACGTTTTATTAGCTTCTGCAATTATCTAGCATATTATTTACTACCTCAACAATCTCTGTCATGGTCAAGCTTTACTGAAGATGTCTGTGCTGGTTTTGGCTGGGATAGAGTTAATTTTCTTCATAGTAGCTAGCATGGGGCTAAGTTTTGGATTTGTGCTGGAAACAGTGTTGATAACACAGGGATGTTTTCGTTACTGCTGAGCAGGGCTTACACAGAGTCAAGGCGTTTTCTGCTTCTCACACCACCCCACCAGCGAGGAGGCTGGGGGTGCATAAGGAGTTGGGAGGGGACACAGCTGGGACAGCTGACCCCAACCGACCAAAGGGATATTCCATACCACATGACGTTATGCTCAGCATATAAAGCTGGGGGAAGAAGAAGGAAAGGGGGATGTTTGGAGTGATGGTGTTTGTCTTCCCGAGTAACCGTTACACGTGATGGAGCCCTGCTTTCCTGGAGATGGCTGAACACCTGCCTGCCGATGGGAAGGAGYGAATGAATTCCTTGTTTTGCTTTGCTTGCGTGGGCGGCTTTTGCTTTCCCTATGAAACTGTCTTTATCTCAACCCACGAGTTTTCTCACTTTTACCCTTCTGATTCTCTCCCCCATCCCACCAGGGGGGAGTGAGCGAGTGGCTGTGTGGTGCTTAGTTGCTGGCTGGAGTTAAACCATGACAATGTCTTATATCACTGTCTAGACTGTTGATAAAAATGTTAAGTGCTATTGACCCAAGAATGATTCCAGGCAGACCCTGCTAGACACATCCCAGTCATTTATATCTGTCCATTAACACCACATTTTTCAATTTGTCAGTGAGCCAGCTTTTAATCCATTTAACATTTGCCATTTATTTCAGTTTTCCAAATCAAAGTATTATCTGTTGCAAAGGCAAATGTCTTGGAAAAATTCAATGACAGTCTGGGAGAAGTGCTGTATCACTTTCAAACATCTTGAAACACAAGCTCTTTTCTAGTAGCGTATAAACAGGAATAATTCAATCAGTATAGTAGCTACTACAGTGTTCATTTCAATACAGTCAAAATGGTCTAAAAGTTTCAGTTCCTCATTTGCTGTTGATTTTTGTATTGATATTTTTCAATCAAAAATAAAAGCTGCTACTGGATATGGCGTAGACAGGTGAGGGTAATGAAAAGCAGAATGTGTGAGATATGCAGTGAACCCTTTGTCAAATAAAAACAGGCAATAGAGGAAGAAGTTAATTTAGTGGCAATGTATGGAATGCTGCTTTGCTAACACAGGTCTGAGATGAACACATCAGCTCACTTGTTTCTAGAAAGATAGACTACCGGTAACCAGTGTGCTTCAGGATATGTAGTCCCTTCATACACCCTAACAGAGGGTATACTCCTATGTTGTTACCTGAGCCAGAAAGGAAAGATGTTCCTTAAGAGTATCTGTAGAGACCATTTGTTAGTTTTTCCTTTCTTCTTGCTTAGTGCATAGCTTATAAGAAAGTTTGTCTGCTGTCACGCCTGCCTATTCAACCACTGGATAATACCCACAAAAGGCTCAGAATGGCAGAAGTACATGTAGATTACCCAGAAAATATTTACAGCAGTAAATAAACTCTCTTTGAGAAAATTCAGAGGAATATCCTAACAATGGATGGCTCCATGAAGTTCTGGCACTAATAATGACCTGGCAGAGCCTGCTGGCTTCTCTTACAAACAGTGAGTGCTGCACTGCTCTACCAACTACCACATCTGCCACAGAGGAATAGAAAATCGCATGGTGCCTGATGAAAGCATTGATCTCATCTGACGCTATAAAACTCCAACACAAGCAGAACAATGATCTTGCTCTGAATGGTCTCAGATTTGGAAGTAAGTAAAGGAGGGGAGAGAAAAGGCGCAATTCAGATCAGACATGGGTATATTTAGTGCTGCTAGCATGAAGACATAGTCTGATTGGAAGGATTTGTCAGGGACTGGGAATATGGAAACTGCTATCTCTGCTTGCATTATCCTCCTCTTCTCACCTTGTCCAACACTTGAACAATTTCCTCAAGTGGGATTTCAGGAATATAGCCCTCTCCAAAGCAATTTGATCAGGTAGAGTCATGGATACAATAATAAAGCAACCACACAGCTGAATAAAAGTCTCAGATGAAACACTGAGGTCTCATCTCAGCAAAACAGTGGTAAGAAAGAATTAAAAAAGCAGTGAAGCATTCTGCTTCAATAGGGCTGTTGAGAGGAACCAAGACAGTGGCTGCCAAACTCCACCTCATGTGCTCCATGTGGACTGAAGGCAGAGATGGGGTCAAGCTCTCCTGGGAGGTGTCTCTAAATACCCATAGAGAAAAACTTCAGGGGCTCATATGAYGGGTTTAAGTACATTAGTTCTTAGGGTACACTTGTGGACTCAGAACAATAATTATTTGAGGCCATTTGCAGACTCCAAAAATATCACTGCAATAGTTCAAACTTAACCACATTTTCAAAGTTCTCTTTGCAGGTTGTCCTAAAACTTGGGGCCTAATTCCCCATATTGTGGCTTTTAGTTTAGAGTGGATTTAGTCAGTTGACATTGTTAAATTTATGCCTGGCTATGCCTGGCAAAGATGTAATAAGACTTTTAAAGACTAAACTTCAGCTCAACAGCTCAACAGTTAGTTAGGAATTTTACACAAATTACACAAATAAATACATACATCACAAAGTACATGTCTATGAAAATGATAAATCAAAATAAAACACTATCATGAAGCATACTGGTGGTAATATGAGAAAAGGCATCATAAATTAAAAACAGAATTTGGAATGATAGAACATAAACATTGATTATGCTATTAACCAGCTACCTTGCTTCTGCCTTTAAATAGTATTTCCTAATATTTGTATATAATGAAAAAAGAATATTAATGTCATGTTTGGTACCAAGATTTATTTAGAATTATTTGATTGTATTATTTTAGAAAAGGACAACTAAAATGTAATTTCCAAAATGTCTTATTTCAAACTGGAGGAAATTGTTGCTAAATAACATAGAACAAAATTCTACTGTTTTCTGATGGAGGACATGGAACAGACTAATTTTTTTTTCATCTGCATAGCCAGTTTAGTCAAATTCCTGAAAATTTTGAGAATCTCTGAGACTTTTACTCCTAGTTTAAGTTTTATTTAAATTAACCAAACAGCATGATAGTCTGATACTTCCTTAGGAAACTAGGCTAAAATCTTATCTACATTTGAACTACAATTTTTTATAAGAACCAGAACTCAGATAGAGAGTTCTATTCCCATTTATATTATATGTTTATATTATGGAAGGATTTCTCCTAACAAACTCTTATTTCTTTGACGTATATAGTATGTCTACGTTGAATGTCCTTCTTTTGTTCTCATCTGTTTTTTCTTTCTCATCTGTTACTGTGAGAGACTATCTATCTTCACAAGGCAGCTAAATCAACATTAACAGTCCATTTTAATATTTTCAGCCCAACAGTTATCTTTTATGATTTGCTTTTAATATATTGTATTAGTTCTTGAATATTCTTTTGGAATCACGGAACAGTCCATTGATTAAAAAATATTTATAAATTTTTGCTTTTTGTTCCATCGTGCTAAACTTCAGTTTGTCTGGCTCAAAATATTTATTTAATTTTTCAGATATTAAGACACCAATAGAAAAGAATGTCGCTGATTCATAAATTGAATGGCGTAGTATGTCACCTGGGACAAGACAGGGCTGTAAGATATAAGAACCTGAGTCTCTCAGCCATCTCCCAAGCTTTGAGTTTGTCACAGCAGTATGTAGTTAAAGGAAAGGATAGCTGTCACATGCAATCAAAAAAAAGGCCAAAATGAATGTAACAGTGTTACAAAACTCAAGAGAAAAACAGTTCCCATTTACAGGGGGCCTTTTTTACATATCAAAACATAAGTTTCCTGAAGGACTAATATACCCTCTCCCTCTCCAAGAACCAAAAGATAGATAACATTTATCTTGCAGTGGTTGAAAAACACATTCAGGAAAATCACTAACTGAACTTGAAAAAATAAATGGTTCATTTATTTTCATTACAGAAATGTAAAGTCTTATCCATTTAGAAAAGCATTTTCAAACTAAAACAAACAAAAGACAAGTTAAGTCCCTGATCATGTTTCTATTTATTTCCATAGTTTAAAATACCAGGTTCTTCAACCAAATACCATCTTACTTTATTGTCATTTTTCTATTACAATACTATTTCAAAAGCATGCTTGAAAGAACACCCAAACCCCATTATATCCAAGTCATTAAGCAAAACATCTTCTACATTGTAAATTTCACAGCTATACTTAAAAACAAAACCCAAAAATATTTCTAAGAACCCCATTGTATTTTAATCATGCAAAGCCACATCTATATCCTAGTTTATAGGTAGCATTTTAGCTTCAGTTGACATCAGTGGGAGTAGTTCTATTATTCCAGTGGAACCAGGACTTCAGAGACTATTGCTGACTGCAGATGCAATCCTGTAGTGCTGTAAAGTAAGGGTAGGTATGTTGTGTTCGTAACGGGTTTTTAAAAATATTTTGATGGATAGAGGGGGGGAAATCATTTTACCCTACGCAAAAGGAACAGGTTTCTTCTGAAGAATGGAATTTTTTTTTTTTGGCTGCAAATAGAGACTGAGCACAACCTTTTGTTTCAATTTTGTGTATTTTAAACAAAAGAATTGGAAAAACTTCTGTTGATGTAAAGGGGAACTTAAAAGGAATTAAAGGCTGGATTTGGAACCATTTTCCCTGGAGGACTTCAGGGCCTGTTGGGCAGGTCATCAGACTGGGACAGTTCGGTACTCAAATACTTCCTATATTCAACATCATTCATTTTATTTAGATAAGGAAAGCTCCTACTTTCATCCTTTCTTCATAAACCCATCAAATTTTGGAGTGAAGAAAGCCACCACTTTCCTCTTACTTCTTCTCTACCAGCCATTTGTGTAACTCYGTGCTTGAAAGCTACAGTTTATGTCAAACTAGTCAAACTTTTGTGAAGGAAATTGTTACAAAAAATTAAATCACTTAATTGTGAGTAGCTTAACTGAATATCTCAAAGGCACAGGGTTAGTAGGAGCACCTTAAGCTCCACGTCAGCAAACAGAATGGCCTGGTTGCATCGAGGAAGTGCAGTTTTTATTCTTAAGTACTGCTTCTCAGATGCTCACATTCACATTGGCACCTGAGAACCATTTAGAGTGATAAACATTTATTTCATATGCATGACAATTCCTAATAGTGTAATAGTTCATTTTAAAGCATGATATTTGGAATTGACTCATATTCAAAATGAAACTAGAAATGTCTAAGGAAGAAAAAGCTTCTTTATTCTGACAGAGATTTAAAAAAAATATAGAAAGAGGCATAGTAGTTAATTTGGATTCTTCCAAACCTAATCCATTTATGGACCTGTGTTACAATTAACCACTCTTCTCAAATGCATGTAGCAAATTAAATTGTTATGTGATACAAAACAGGACAAATTTGTCAAGATTTGTAAATTGTTTTTCTTTTTTTTTTTTTTTTAAATAACTTAAAAATTTTTTTTCTGAAGCATTTGCATGTAAAACAAAATTGTCCTATAGGATAGTTTGAGATGTGCGTTCCACGGTGTTTCTAAATTGGTGCTTAAAAAGCAAAGAAATAACTCAGTAATTCAAGGCAGATTTCCAGAGGGGACTGAGGAAGGTGAAATCCCCACAGTCGCATGACCTGATGCAGCCTGCTTTCTAGGGCATGCTACAAGGAGTAGCCATGCTGACATGTAGCTCCTCCGTCAGTCCCATGTGGCTGCATCTGACCCTGCTTTGTGGCTATAATTAGAAAGACCACAGCTGAAGCATATTCACTTCTGATAGATCATGTTTGCATTTAATCCTGCTGCAAATTTGCATTACTGGAATGTAAAATTACTTTTTTAAGCAGCCATGTATAGCATAGAGGTGAAAGAATATTTAGGTATCCTCTATGTACATTATTGCAGTTTTCACTGTTCTTAACAGGTGTAGAAAATAGTCTGGTTTTTTTTTTTTTTTTTTTAAAGTAAGAAGGCATACCATATCATTTTCTGACTGCAGTTTAGATGTGAGCTGCTCCGTTTGTTTTTTGTAGATGAGATCACTGCCAGCTTTCGTA
>JAYKAV010003069.1:303670-396683 GCA_035582835.1 Phoebastria nigripes | reverse complement strand
ATTTGTAAATTGTTTTTCTTTTTTTTTTTTTTTTAAATAACTGAATACATCAAGAACTTATGTGTACTTCTGCACACTGATCGTAGAGAAATGAAAAGTAGTAAAACCACAGTAAATCCACAGCAGCAAGTCTGCCTGCTGACAACTCAATTTGTGCCAATCCTCCAAGTGTCCCTGGTGTGATCCCAGTGCTACTACTAGAGGAGCCCACTTCTGTACCCCAAGTACAGAGCAGCCTGCTAAGACAGCGCCCTTACTCAAATCTCCACACCATTTAACACCTGCATGGTCAGACCATGAGCTCCCTGGATGAGATGTTTTGGACTGCCTCCTTGCAGGCCGTTGTATAATGGCATCCTGGTTCATCATCACAGCTTTCAGACAGCAGGACAACAGCAGCAATGCTGTAACTATAATGCTTTGGAGGCTAGCTTCCTGCTACGCTAGGCAGCAGATTTTCAATCCGACAGTTTTAAATCCCTTAGCGAGCTGCAAGTCAAGACCAGGGGACTGCAACCATGCCGTCCTTCCCAGACTACTAAGGCAGGAATGGGTCCCAAGCTATAGTCACTATGGGAACTTGAACTCTAAAATGGCAAAAAAAAAAAAAAAAMMAACATTCTCAGTGCTTGTGTGTTCTTAATATTGGAGAACATCTCAAAACCAGTCAAAGAACTGACTAGTGGAATTTACGGTCAGTTTTCAAACTAAGAATGAAGTACGCTTAAAATGTAATGTGTTTCAGTGAAATGGATCTGAATTTTGGTTACAGATGTCTCTTCTGGCACTTGCCTGCTTGTTCAATAACTATTCAGAATTCAGTGTCCTGAATAGGCTGAAACTGGAGACTGCATGTTTGTTTTTACTGGACATTCACTTCACTTTCAGGGATGTGTTTCAAGTCCATAAGGGGAATTAATATTCAGTCTTGTCACCCAGTTCCTTTTTGAATGTGGATTTACTTTGAATTCTAGACTTCTCTTACTAAGATAACCCTAGATTTTCTTTTGGTGAATACTACCTTCTACGTTTTGCCCACAATGACATAAGCTTCCTGTAAATTACCCTGTTCCTTTCACTCTTGGGGCACTGGAGATATTGAATGCATTGTTAACAGTTAGGAAACAAGCAATGCCTCTAAAAATGCATAGCCGAAACAGAAAATTCTTCCTCTCATTCGTCCTTCCCTTTTACTCTACACATGGTCTATGAAACATCTCACAAAAGGGACGAGCTGTGCAATGTGCTCTGAAGGATCCCATATTCAGCTACACGCAAGAAGCTGTGTGATAGCAAATGGGTTTCCCCTGACTTAGGGGGTTTTTTAGGTAACAAATTTTACTTTCATGATTTTTACCACATTCATGCAATTATGTGCTTTTCTGCATTTGTGTACACCACTAATTGTAAGTGTCACACTTAAGCATTTTTGTCAGTCATGTAATTGTTAGGGACTTGCCACTAATTAGGAGTCAAAGATATTTAATTGCCAGTCCTAGAAATTGATAAATAATAGTCCAGGTCCTCAAAACCATTATATTGGCTTAAAAGAACCCTGGACAGCAGGAGGGGTCCATCTAGTAAAGGAAGCTGATTAAGTTGTTTATGCACTATCGTTACTAAGAGCGTGCCCCATCCTTCTACTGAAAATTGCTGTTTTGCAGATAAGTTACTGTTTAGGAGATAGGTGTCCAGGGCTTATTTGCTCCAGTCAGGAGTCTTACCGCAAATCCCCCCTTATCTATGGTTTTGTATGCTGTATTGCGATCTGGCACAGCACAAACATGCCTCCTGTTCTAGCAGCTCTACTGCAGGGTAGGAACCTCCAGAAGGCAGGGGATGAGGAGCTGGGGACATCACCACCTGAACCCGCTAAAATTTGATAAGCCCAGAGATGTCTGTCAAAGGACTATGGATTCAGTTATTTTTGCCCTGAGTGTTGTCATTTAGACTGCTGCAAAGCCTGCACAAAGGAAGTATAAGATAGTACTGAGCTGATGAAAACAGAACACGCAGGACCATAAATAATCAAGGCCGTAAGGCTGAAGGGATTGTCCACCTATAAATGACTGCATGGATTTACCAAAACTGACTCAAGAGTGATTTCAGTTAAGCAGGTGCTATATTGCCATGTAGTGAAGGCCTCAACTGCAGTAGGAAAGACGTGACCTCCAAATCTGAGCAACAACATGACAAGTAGATGGTGAAATATAAATATCATTAAAGGTAAATGATGTGTTACTTGTACATGAATCAAAATTAATCTTTTCAGCACTTAAATCAGCATTTGAAATCAGTGTGTAAACATCAGCATTGAAATCTGTATTTACACATTTAATTATAAAGAGAGCAAATTCAACTTTACCTTTAAAATTAAGAATGTACTAGTTTGCAATTTGAAAAGACCAGGGAAAAAAGGAATGTGAGCTGCGATTTTACTTCCGTGATCACTCAGTACTTCAGAAGTGGGGAAAAGGGGATTGTTCAAAATTCCATTTTGGGGGGTATGATCAGCTGATTGGAAACAAGTGAGTTGCTGCAGCTTAGTGAGTTACCACTCAGCTGGGCCATGCTAACAATCTGCACATGTGGCTTTATTCATTACAAATGTAAATACAAGTGCAAAAGAAGGTGGATTAAGTCAGACAGATAAGGGGTGATTTACTTTGCTGTAATAACTCAATTGTTTGCAATTAGCTTCACATACTCTTACTGAGAAGCTTAAAATTTCTCACGTAGGCCATATAATTCCTGACAAAAATCTTTCAAATTGCTGAAATAGTTATTATTAATTTAAAATGTATTTTTTAAAATTACTGGAAATCATGGCTATCCAAGTATTTATTAACTGAGAGTAAGAATGTTAGAAGATAATCCAATAGTCAAAAAGGCATGAAAAGGCTGTCAACTCGTCAATTTTAGAGACTGCTGCTTTGTAATGACTGCAAATCTGTTATCACACATAAATTACCTTCATTTCTATTCTGCAGCATAGGTTTTCCTTCATGCAGGCTTCTAGGAATGAGAGCTATATTCTTGTTGTAAAAGGAGAGCCTCAACAACAAATTTTTAAACACCAGAAGTGGAAGCAAATCTGGGACTTTAGTTTTCACAGGCAACACTAGAGTTACTTGGCTACTTTGTGACCTGGAAAGAATTTGATCCTTAGATTCCTGATTCTTAGATTCACCCAGTGCTAGCTATAATGATTGTCAATGTGCCTTTTCCTGAACTTARCAATGGGAGAAATCCGCAAACAAGTTTCAGTTGGGTTTGTCTGCCATATATCACTAACTCCACAGGTTGCTAAAACAATGTGCAATTGCAAAACAAGAAGAGGAAAAGGAAGTGACAGCTGCACAACCCCTGTAATCATGGGGTTGAGGATAAGGAACCAGGGTGGTACTCCTACCGAGAGAAATGGCTCATTTCTTTCACAAGGCAGTTTCAAATTAAGCACAGTGGTAAAGTAGTTCTGGAAATTGACATACTGAGGACCCACTTACTTCCATAATATTTTGACCTGGAAAATCAACTGTGTGAAAAGCCAGCCAATAAGTAATGCAGAAAAATAAAGCGGTTATTACTATTCTATATCCAGCCATAGAGCACACTTTCAGATTCTTATTCATTTATCCACGGTCATTTATTATATCGTCAGTGCAGCCTTATATTAAAATTAATCCTTTTATCAGCCTATAGATCATCATTAATCTTATTTTCTACAATTACACAATCTTTTAGGTTCAGCTGAACTTTCACATTTTAAGCTCAAAATCTGAGGGCAAAAATGCAATTACTGATCAGCRGCACATCAAAACAGACCTGAGAGTATGAAATTATTAACTGCTTGTGAAGTCATTTAGACAACAAGCACTCAATTGCAGCTTGTCTTGTTGGTTTTTTTTTTCCCCTTTTAATTATAAAGAGCTATAAATGGTGTTTTATACCGAAATGGAAGCAAAATTTGAGAAAGCTAATGTTGGAAAGAGCTGAAGTCTGGTTTTGCTCTGAGAATCTGATTATTTTAATATTCTTGCTGTATTTTTCATTCCAAAGAATGACTTAAATGATATACAAATCACTGGGGAAAAAAATCCTATAATGTCACCACTCCTGAGATAACACTGTAAATGTTAGAGCAGCTGCTAAACGACAAATGCGTAAGTGATGGAAATGGTACAAACTGAATAGATGAGGAGCCATGAACTTTAATTCAGAGTTGCCAGTCCAAACCCAGGAGCTGCAGTGAAAAGCAGAACTGCCTGTTGAAATGCATTAAGCTGTGCAAGTATTTAAATCCATTGAAAATAAATTTAGCCACACAAATGAGACACATTCAAAGATTTTGATCATCTGCACCTTCTGATGAGGTAGCAGAAGGGGTATGCTCTGCATTTCTGAAAATGAAGCCACTTAGTAGGCGATCTGAGTATGGATTTGGAAGCCTAATCAAGGTGGCAAAATACGGCTGCCAGAGATCTCTCCAGCACCAGATGGATTGCTGTTGTCTCCAAAAATTCCAAGTATTAGGAAGCTCCAATCACCTACTAGGAGGGAAGTCAAGAATGGTAAGTTAATGTGTATATGAACATCCACGTCCTCCTAGCTCAAAGGCCACACTAGTCTTCTGTAAATGAGTGAAAGGGGAAAACCAAACACAACCCCCATCCCCCAAATTCCTTTCAAGCAAAATTTTTCTTCTTCTAGATGTCGAGAGAGTGGACAACACCTGTGGAAAATGGGTATAGCAGGTAGGTTAAAAAAAAAAAAAATTATGCTATAGACCTCTTTTTCAGGCCTTGACCCAGGCACGCTGAAGCAAACAGTAGTAAAACTGTACTGAAAATGCACATAAGCACAATTTAATACTTTATCACACCACAGACATCTGCCTTTCCCCAGGGCAGAAGTTACAGCAGAGCTGACAGACATGAACGTGTGCCCACACCTCAATCACTGCTGCTACAGTCAAATGTATAAACACAAAACCATCCTCAGTTATAGCTTGTAATCACTTGGAGGAGGAAGCACAGCATCCGAGATGCCGACATGTTTGCTTCTGCCAGCTCTGCTGTGGGAAATATGACCTCTAGCAAAGGGGGACACCTGAGCTGGTTAAATCGCCATAGCAAGCGTCAGTGTAACTCATCTGTCAGAGCCCCTGGCTATGTGGGCGAAAAACCCACAAAAAATAAAAAGACAATCCAAATAATAGCATAAAATTTTACAGGTTGCCTGGTTGAAAAGCAGAAACACAAAAACGGATATATGAAAAATATGTCTCTAATTGTGGTAATAAATGTAAATTCAGATTACCTACAAACTTTCACAGGTTTGTGCTTAACATGTTCAGTAAGTGAAACTGCACAGGCAAATATAAATATACAATTGTCTTTAATTTTCTCATGAGTGGATATCAACTTCTCAAAGCTTGTACCCTTAATATAGGATTCAATTGCCCAAATGCAGGGCGCTCTTGCCATTTTAAATGCTGTGGGTTATCTCACCTAGCTTCCAAACTGCTCTAAAAGCATGTGGGTCTCTCACACGGCCTCTGACGTATCTTCCACTTTCACCCAGATGTTCCAGATCCCCTATGGCTTCTCAAAAAGCAACACGTGTCTCTGTTTAGGCAAATCTGCATCCTGCCCTTGCATCCACCAATGGAGCCTGGCATTTTTCAGAATCATGTCAGAACTGAACCTCCTGTTGATTTAAATAACTGTTTCACATTTTCCATTTAATTTGCGGCAATCTAAAAAACTCTGTATAGATCAATTTCTCTCACACAACGCTCTTCATTTTTAGCTTTTTTAATATTGTTGGGTTTATATAAAGTTTATTTACAAAGGGTTTAATTTGTCTATGTTGTATTTTTGGAACTCTGTGGTTGCAAATAAAACACTTTTTTTTTTGATCTCCAGCCAATTTCTAGTAAGACAGATGTTTCTGGGAAAAAAAAAGTACTAATTGGATGCTGGCTTCATATTGTGCTCTATTTCCAGTATGAGGAAGAAAAAGGCAAGAATAGCTGTGTGCTTCCTTTGCATCTCCTCAAATATGAGCTGTTCTGTAGCTGGCATGACCCTGGCATAAATCAGATCAGGTTTTAATTGACAATAGCCTGTGTGTTTCAGCTCAGAACTACTGAAGCCTATGCTCCGCTGCTTTGGGGAAATTCCTTAGGAGAGGATTAAAGCCCTTTTATTTTACACCTTGCTTGAAGTCCCAGCAAAAAGGCTAAGCACTATATAGGGGAAAGGTGGCACTGCTAAAGACATTCAAGCCAGAAAGTTAATGAAGAAAACAAAAGGAGAAAGCAATTATAGACTGTACAAAAAGAGGAAAGAAAATACTGTGGTAATGAAAATAAACTGACCAGGAACAGAGTATGGCTCCCTGGTAAAATTAAATCAAAGCACATTTCAAATGGAGCATTTTATGAGTTTCAACAAGTTGAATGTATGACAACAGTATCTTTTCCTAACACAATACTCATGAGAGCTCTTAAAGAAGAACTTTACTACTTAATGCACACACAGGATCCTTAGCTTCTCTTTATACTCAGCTACGCTCATCTCAGTCTTGTCCCAAATCAAATTTCTGCATGCCAGCTTTGCTCCATTTCTTATCATAAAATTCACATAACCTCATTTACGAGAGGAAGAAAAAAAGGAGATGAGCAAGGATTGATTTACACTGCAGTGATCAAATTGGGCAGGAAAAAAAAGGCAGTGAATATGTCATCTACCAAAATTCTTCTTTTCGACGAACCAGAAAAGGGACATAAATAGCTAAAAGTTATGAAACTTGAGTTACATGCCAGAGATTGGAAAATTTAACAGTGGTCCGTGCCTTCAGGATGCTGAAGTTGCAGACTGCCACTGGGTAGTAGGGTTGTGTCTGCTTACCAAAGCAATATGTAAACCCACATTAAATTATTGGAAAAGCAAGGGCTGGGTAACACACGATGTCATACTTCAGACATTCCTAGCAATGTGGAGAGGACTGACTGCCAGTAACTGTGTAAACATGGCTGGAATACACAAGTCAAACTCACAGGACTGAATTTTAGCTCAAGGTCAGGATGGGTGCCCTGAACTTACACTGTGGACTTTGTAATACAGGCTTTGTTTTGACAGCTCAGTAAGCATACCATCAGCTCATTGGCATTTTCAGGCCAATGACATTAGTAACTGGAAAAGAAAAATGTTAGCTATAGACTGCAAATTGCTTTTTATAGGAAAATAATAAGAAGTATTTTGTATTCACATTGTGCTTTTAAATTCTAAACGTCTGACCATTTATAAAGAGTTCTGGCTTATCAAAAGAAACTCTGAAGGCAAGTTTGCTGAACACTACACTATTGGAGCTGGCCGATTTAAGAGTCTTGTCCTGCAGGATGATTAGGAAGTTACGGAAGCTCACAGAAGGAGGGAAGGCAAGGCAGGGATGCAAAGGCAGCTCGAAGTTGCAAAAATAGAAAGGGAAAATTATAGCAAAAGATTTTTGTGTTGGTTTTTGTTTTTTTTTTYCCCTTGGACAAGCCGGTAAGACATCCTTTTGTCTTTCCACTGATCTAAGATACTCAGAGAAACTTGTCACCAAAATACAGAAGTTCCAGGGAAAAGAAGTCTTTCTTCTAGATGCCCAGAGACAAGGCAACACTGGTAAGAGCATCAAGGGTAGAAAATGGTCCAGAATGGGTAGGACAGGCAGTCTGCTTTGTTTTTAATTTTTCCTTAAGAATCCTAAGAAACGAATCCTTGGGGGGGGGGGGAGAAAAAGGAATAAAAGCAATAAAGATAATAAATAGAAGATAATGACACTGAGCTGAGTTTGCATACCCATAGACAGATGTTAATGTGACTACATAAAATWAAAGCAGCAATAGCTAAAGAAATTTCACTTATAAGAAAATGCAGGTGTTTGGCAAGAATTTGGGGATGAAAGTGGGAAGATGCAAGCAGTCGACAGGATCTCAAGGGAGAGGGAAGAATGAAGATCACAGAATGTAATTTTCAATAATCTTTCCTTTGCAGAATAAAATTCTCACAAAGCCTTAAAGGGAAGGCTCAAATGTTTTTCTTTTTTTTAATGCCAACTAATTCACCTATTCATACTGTTGCAGTTTTAAAAAAGCACAAGAAATGGTATATCTTTTAGTTCCGTAATTCAAAAATGTGTATAATGTGGGACTTAGTTTTGGTCACAGTCTCTAGCACATCTTAAAACGGTGGGTTCTCAGCAAGGTGTAGGTGTTTTAGTAAATATTTTAGTAGCAGTGACGAGGTATAGAAGATGAGGCCCACATGCTCTGCAGTTAATTCTTTGTTTATAAAAGCAATCACTCTGCAGACACTGAATGATATATAATGGATATATCTGTGATATATCTCTGTGATAATGGATCCCAATACTATATGAAACCTAAGAGATTCAACCCAGGTATTTGTGTGCCAGTAGAGGGGCATGAGAGAGATGCCTAAAAGGATTTCAGGAAAGAGGAACAATACATGTATGTTTACTAAAGATTTGTTTAAAGTGTACAAAATCATGCATCATTACCCTGCCTTCTTACTCTTAAGATCAACTATTGCTTAGATGAATTGTTTCAATACATGCTATTTTGGAACAGAACTTTTTTTTATTTTGCCTTTTTTTTTTTTTACTTTTCATACAAGCAAAAGAATATTTTTGTAACTGTTTTGCCACCTAAGATTGCATCACTATCTCTTCATGTTTGGACAGGTCTGTAAGAAGTCACAACTTTGAAGCTATTGTTCCTTGAACTGTAGCTGATGTAGCCAAAACATTTCTAAAGTTATGGAAGTGCTTTTTTAAACCCCACGACAAAGGAAAAAAGTTAACGTGATCACCCTGCAGGATGACAAAGAAAGTCTCTGATTTTACAAAAAGGAAAGTTCACTACCTGTTTCCTTTGGAAGAATCTGTGGTGGATGCATGAGGGTAATCTTTTGGTTTTTAAACAAGGACTCTGGAAAGAATCAGTCCAAGGTGGCATGGCTTTATCCTGCTCCGAGGCGAACAGACATTTCATTTTGTACGTGGGAACGTTCCAAAGAGCGTTTAGCTAACACCTGAACACAGGATCTATAATCATATGGCTGCTCACGTCTCAAATGCAGAAAATGCAAATTACTTTTTAGAGGATTCAGTGACATTAAACCTCAAAAAAATTTAAATCATTCAGTATTTCAAGTCAAATGAGAATAACATCCTCAAATACTTTACCTCCCCATCATTCCTTCCATCAGTTTAGCCTCAGAGAACAATTCTTGACACAGGAAGAAGCTGAGATACAGGAACCACATCTTATGCTATAATAATACTAGATGTGATTATTACTCGCACCCTAAAGTTGTGTTTTACCTGAAAAAGCCCCCTGCTTCCTTTCTTCTACTAATAGCAGGAAGGACAAGTGGGTGCAGAGACTGTATGCATTTCTAACAAAACAAAGCAATTCCTTGCTAGGGGGTCACATGGATTTACATGAATGCCAAATTCAGATTTCTCTGAGATTCTTTTAATGAGGTCCCATGTGCCCCTTTTATACACTGAAGATTATGAATTTTCAAAAATTAAAAAATTAAATTTAGGCACAGGAGTTTAAGAACAGCAATAAGAAGGAGAGCTGTGTGTTTTATATCTACTTTAATTGACTGATAAACAGAAGGATCTGGCTCAGAGGGGCTTTTGATCAGAACACCAACATGTAATGTTAAGATTATGTAGTTTCATCACTACAGTGTACCATCTTATTTCTGGCAAAGGGGGCCTGCCTGGCATCACAGATGATGAGATATGAATATACAACAGTTGCATTCGATCAAGGCAGTTACCTACTAATCAGCAGTTAAATAAGAATGGCCAGCCTTCCCCTACCAGGACCGAAAAACCAGACGTATCTTTATTTGCCCATGGGATAAGACTACTAGTCAGCATTAAGAATGAGAAGCTCATGACATAAGTAATTTATTCCAGTGGATTGGAAGTCTACTGCATAAATTCCAGAAACAGATAACTTACTTCAAATTAAGGTCACTATCACAATCCCTAGCTGAAATGGGATTTCTGAAACGTTGACATGAATACTAAGAGATTCAAATATTGAAAATCCAATGTGTTTTGTTTTCTTTTCATGGGTATGGCAAGTACCATTAAACCTTCTGAGGAGCCATTTTTGCATTCCAACAYGGATGGTCCATCTGAAATCTAATCATAACTAACATGCTTCCTAGCTTTATAGCTCAGTGAATAGGGAGTAACTGGTGTTTGTAACAGGTTTTGCATTAAGCTAACAAGACAGGCTTCGGGACTGGCTTTGCCTGTGCTTGTCTTGGTCTGCCTGAAGATTTGTTTTTGCATGCGATAGCAATTGTCTAATTACTGTATCTCTATTACCTACTTTGTTTTAACTTTTCATTAGCTCTGTATAATTGTGTGATGTAATGTCTATAGTGATATATATTTTGTAACTAATGGGTATTTGTAACATGCAGTTACTGTGGGTAGAATGACYTATTAGACCCCCTTAATAAAACACAGCACAAAGGAGTATCAGAAGCTTTGAAAGAACCAGCAGAGGACAATACCTGAAGCCCAGGGGCTATAAACAACTCACTGATGGCCAATTACTGGTCATCAAAGGAATGCAACCTCAGGAGCAAGGTAAGTCAAGTCATTCTTGCCAAGCCTTAGAAGTAGCAAAGAGAACAAAGAACAAGCATCCAACATATGTAAAGTGCACACTACACAGTAAATTCAGATGCAATATGGACTTGCAGACCAATGAATAATAAGCAAGGTGTAGAGCCTGTTAGCAAATACAGAAGTGATACCACACACATCCTAAAGTGAGAAGGAAGAAACGTTCAACATCAGCGTCATACCTGTGGCAAAGGACTTCGGATACTGACCAGTTGCTGTAAACCCACCCCCAGACTGAAACTGTCAACCTTAACACATAGAGGGGCAGTGGGAGGGCAAGCCTAACACCAGAGAAAGGGGAAGACTAAGAAGTTTGTGTATTTATGTAACCTGCATGTAATTTAAACTATATGATAAGGCTGTTATGACTGTTACGACCATTAAGACTGTAATTAGACTAAGAATAAATTCTTGGCTTTGCATGAACGGTGTATTCCTTTTTGCCTGTAACAGGATTATGAGTGTTAACAAACTGGTGGGAGTCCAAGCAATCTATTCTCTAACTTGACTGCAACAAGTTTCTCATAAAATACTGCATGGTTAAGGGTATTTTTAAATTTGCGTGGGCAATTTTAATTCTGTTATTCTCATTAGATCATGCATTGGAATGCTTGAGTTTGCAACTTCATCATTTCTTTAAATATAAAAAAAAAAAAAAAAAAAATCATGATTCTTTGCTGTTATTGTGATGAAGACTTTACCATTATCAACAAAGTTATATTAAACTGATTTGCCACCAGTACCTTTGAATTCAGAACTATGAGATTAAATGAGAAGATGCTGTTGGACAAAAAAAATCTGAAAATCCTACACACTTAGATGTCTTGGGTCAAAATATACATAGACAAATAAGTAAATCTACACATTTCTTGAAAGCATCCCAAATGCAGGAAAAGATATTTGGGGGGGGAAGGGGGGGGGCAGGCGGGGCAGGCGAGGGGGAAAAGTTAAGCTTGGGGGGGGAAGGGGGGGGGCAGGCGGGGCAGGCGAGGGGGAAAAGTTAAGCTTGAGGAAAAGGATGAATACTCTGCGTTAATGATATAAAGAACCCAAACTGATAATAATACTGGTTAGTTTTCTGTTTGATGTCTGTTCTCTACAGATGTACTTCTAGTAGTGAGTACCAGTGGCAAAGACAGTTGTTAAGAAATGTAGAGGGACTCAGAATACAGAATGAAGAAATGCAAAGCATTTTTTTCAATTTAYATGAGAAAAAGAACTATGGTGCATTTTTCTATTTATGGTTCAGAAAAGACTTTAAAGATTATTTTTGCTTTGCAAATGAATCTCTTCAGCACAATATTAAAAAAAGTCTTAAGTCTCCAGAAAAGAGGGAACAAATGTTTAGTTCAGACACTTAAAGGTGGCCTTTGGAAGAATGAATAGTAAGATGTAGCGACTATTATCCTGACCTCTTGGAAGGCTTTTTCCTCTGTAATGAAACTGTTCTCCATATCTAAGCTTTCTTTGTTATCACGTGATATCGGCAGAGACCTATGAATGTCCTGGCCTCCCTGGTTGTGATTATACTGTAATTATACTCATCTAATACGGAGGATGCAGATAGGACTGCAAAACGGAAATCTCTTTAGAATGGAGACCTAGGACAATAATGAAGAGAACTACTCAAAAGGATTAAATTTTGTTTCTGAGTATTTGGATACTTTCATAAAGGTCTGGAAATTGTTGTAACGCAGAAACTGACATTTTAAATTTTTGTTTTATTTATTTATTTATTTTATTTTTCCACAGAGCTTCCAGCTTCCATTTTCATACCATTTTCAGAAAAGAATCAAAACCAGACTTCTCATTCATAGCATGCCATTTCAATGCTGGAGTGAAGAAAAGTGACAGAAAGGAACCCTCATCAACACCAAGTCAAGGGGAATATTGTAAATCATAAGGTAAGGAATGAGCATGAGGCCTGAATCAGGTAGAGCTACTCCCTCGTCTGCAGGCAGCCATCCATCGGCCCTTAGATTAGCAGAAGAGAGAGGGGAAGTTCTGCTCCAATGCTTCTCAGTATAAACCAATCCCATTAAAGACTTAGGCAGTGGTGAGTGAAAAATGGTTTCCCCTTTCTTCTTTTTTTGCCGAAAAGGCTGAAATTATTTACCTCATTTGTTATGTTGTGAAGACCTAACATGTAATGATTTTTACAAACCAAAAAACTGTCCAGGAAGTTAAAAATTTTAGGTAGTGGGAAGAAGAGAACAGTAATAGAAGTCTTGACACAATTCAGCTCTAGTTTGCATAGTTCAAGACCTTACTGTGATGATAACCAAGTGGTGAACTACGAAGCTGTAGGATGTGCTAGTGCAGGTAAAACTGCATTCATCATACACTATCAGCTGTTTAATTTGCTTCTTCCTCGCCAATACATATTCTCCAGATTTATTTGTAATTTTGAAGCCATTTCAAAAATGCTCTGAATTTTAAAAAAGTGTTGAGAATTCTTTCCTCTAAATCTGGAATATTTTAACAATAATTACAGTACTTTAAATCCTTGAATGTGTACTGTTCTGCCCTAGACACTGTTTAAGGGAAAGAAAATGGGGACATCATAATTCAGAAAGTCAGGAAGATGCTCTTCCACTACAACAGGCATTACAGTTATTGCTCCTTGGTTCCTGATCTGAAAATAACAGCATTGTTATTAAACAAGCTATTTAAGATAAACCTTTATGTTTCCTAATGCTGTCTTTTGTCTAATCTGTCTGTGTAACCTGGAATACTGCCAATATAATGACTCAAAGTCCTGTTATGTAATACTTTCAATTATAGTTGGGACTGTACAGGACTTACGGCGACTGAGACGCAAATTTTATTGGCAGTAATTCATAGAAGTCATTCATGCTTTGCTGCTTTTGATGAATGAAACAATCCCAAGCTCATGCAATGATTGGTACTATTCAAAATAAGAGAAATGAGAACAATACTGTGAACTAAGCCACTAACTGAAACAGGTAAAGTCATTCTTTTTCTAAATCACCTCTCTACAACAAAATGGCTTTCAGGAAACTTAGATGAATGTGCGCTCTCCAAAGAAGAGCCTGACTCCAGCATGAATTACAGCGATTCAGTCAAGTCAAAGCTAAAAAAATCCCTTTAAACATTTTGCAATCAGTTTCGTAGCCTTCTCCTTCAGTATCCTTTACCTCGGGCAGCCACCCAAACAAACCTGGATTAAACTACTCCCCAGAACGTAGGTGTCTGTTGTTCACTCCCGATATGGCTGTGCTCTTGATTCTCACTAAAAGCTTACAATAGGCTCAACTATCATGTACATCCTGAGCATACACCCATCTAAAAATATCTATTTACAACCCAAAATATGTCACAGATATACCTATATATATGGATACATACCTTCTCTAACTTCAACAGTAACTGAAAGTTAGACTCCACTGTTAGATTTTAATTGGAAAGTTTTAGAGGTGGTCTTTAAAGGCCTATCTGCTTTTGTAAACAAAAAAAAGTCTTCTGACATAGTATAAACTCTGCACAGTTAAACCTTCAAGAGTTTTCTACCATAGCATAACTGTACCACTTCCTCATTTACCTTTCAAACTCACATCCAGAAAAGCCCTGAAAACTATACTGTCTTTGTACTGTACGCTTAAAAATATACGGACATATGGTTTCTTAACTTGAATTAATGGAATCAAATAAGCATGCATCCATTTATGAAAACTCTTTCTTTATGAACTTGTATAATCTCTTCACCACTTAAAAAAACCAACAAACAAACCACAGAGCACTTAACATTTTTCCAAGGAAAATGTAGGGAAGGAATCAATTGGAACAGCTTTGTATTCAGAATCATCTGTGAAGCATCAAAGTTATGTTTGTTGGCATCTGTGCTCCAGCTGTGGGGTTTCGAGCTTTTTATTTTTTTAGTCATGTGCCTTATTCCAATGAGTATGTACTTGATTTTGTGCATTTACAGAGTTGGAAAGTGAATTCATCAGGGAATGTTCATACTCCCACAGCCTTTAATGGTGCTTCACTAAAAGAACATGGCAACTTTAAAGCTTCACAGGACATCTATTTTACTGGATCTTGTTAAGTGACAATTTTACAGTATAAAGCTAGATTTGAAAAAAAATCTTGGTTATACTTATTGAACTGTGTAGAGAGAAAAAAATGCCTAAAAAGACAATTAAACCAGACAACAAACAAAAGCCCCTTGCATCCAATTAATAAAAAATATCTCTGATGGCAATTTAACCAATTCTTTGATTGTTGGGAATTTATGAGCAAGTCCTTATCTTTTTTAAAAAGCAGTCAGAATGACAGAAAGTCTGAGACTGACCCAGGTGCCCTGAAATCAGAGGAAGACTAAATTGACTTCAATGCCTTTTGGATGAGGCCCCATTTTAGCAGTGACAAACAAGCACTAAAACCACTTTGTGTGTCAGTTTGTAACTCCATATGAAGTATAACATGATTTTGAAGAGTTACAGAAACCAAATGGTGTATTTTCTCCATGACTTTCAAAGATCATGGATCCTGAGTCCTCTTGCTTGACCTCTTGTAGCCACCATAAGCTTATCAGGATGCAAGTGTGGGGGATGGGTGTTTGGCGGTTTTTAAGTGGAATATAGCTATTGCCCAGTTCAGCAGTTCTGAAAAGACACCTGCAGGAACTCACCTTTTACCCTTGACTAAGCAGACTAGGTTCCTGGTTTAGGTGCCCAAGGTTAAGAAATATGAATACAGTGACAAAAATGACTGTATTTTGGCCAACTATTTTTTTCCAGAGAAACATAAGAGAATTTTCTTTGCTGCTTTCTGCTCTCTTGAGAGGTGACTCCACTCCAGAGAAAAGTATTAAGGGACTAATCCCTGACCTCTTCTCTGCAGTACAAATGAGCAAAGAAGATAGCTGAGTCCAGTACCACTACTGATGAGGGATCTGAAGAAGGGACATGAACCAGCAGAGTGCTACAAGAGGGAAGCTCATCATGGGCACTGTATTAGAGGCAAAGAGCAAATGCTTGCTGTCGATCAAGAAATCTGAGGAAGGGCAAAAAGAAATCAGCAGGACTAAACAGTAGGGAGAGAAAGGTCATTAAAAGCATGAAGCCACTCTTCAAAAAGCTGAAGTCATGTACAAACAAAAAATGAATGGCAAGAATCATGAAATCTGGCATATTAAATGGAAAAACACAATAAGAGAGGCCAGAAAAGAATTCAAGGAGGAACTTTGAAAGGTATAAAAGCTAAAACTCAATCCTATTTCAAGCACATCAGGGACAGAAAGATTGCTACAGAGTCTATAGGCCCAATACATTATGAAGGCAAACAAGGGGCATTTAGAAGTGACAAGACCACAGCAGGCTGTGTTAGTTGAAGACATTATGGAACAAATAGGCAAAAGGAATATATTCACCAAAGAATATAACTAAGGAAACAGAAATAAGTAAACTGATACTAGTGGCACACAGCTTCTTGCTTAAAATTACCATCCTATCTGAGGCCTGGAAGATGGTGAATGTGACATAATTTTTTAAAATACTTCAGGAAGTTCGGGGGAACTATAAAACAATGAGCATGACATCTAAATTGGGCAAATCAGGGGAAATCATAATAAAGCATGAAATTAGTGGACACATGAACAAATGCGATCTACTGGAGAACAAAATTATATACCCTGCTTTTTTATAAAAGCAAGCCACGAACCTATCAGAGTCTCTGAAGGAGTCAACAAACACATGGATACAGGAGGTAAGTTGATACAGTTTACTTTGAATTCAAGACGACATTTCACAATGTCTCTCAAAGTCTCTTAAGGAAACTTGCAGCCACAAGTTAAGAGAAAAGCTATTATCCTTTCACAGATAATTAACTGCTTAAAAGATGGGAAATGGAAGAGAGGAATAAATGGTCAGTTTTCACTATGGAAGGTGTCCAACACAGTCTGTGCTGGGACCTGTGTGGTTAAGCATATTCAACAGCATGGGAAATACTGTAGTATCTAAAATGCCGTCTACTTTCAGGAAAACACTCTGAAGGGGGTATTGCGGGTGAAAAGGGAAAAGGTAAGTATATAGTTATACACTTACTTAAGTGTACTTAACTACTTAACAAAGTGCACACTCTGTATGAGGCTGGTACAGCAGGCAGAATGCAGTTCTAGGAACTAAACTCATCAATAAATTTCCCCCAAATAATCAAGGGTGCCTACCTTGTCAAAGGCAGAAGATTAATAGTCCATTTTCATCTCTATTTGTCTGACTATTTTAGGCAAAGCCCTTCTGTGACTTTAGCAAACACTTTTTTTTAAATCTTGCACTCTCATGATTTAAATTTTCCTTTCTTCTCCACATTTCAACCTACCTGCTTCTCACAACACAGGAAATTCTGCTCATACAAATTATTCTTCCTATTAAGTTTAAGGCAACATAAGTTAGTTTTTCTTGACATTTTGGGACTATCAAGGAAAGTCAGATTTGACTTTATAGTTGGGGCATCTCATATTGTTATACTTCTTCAGTTTTACTTAGAAAACTAACCAGTAAATAAAACACCAATCATTCTGAAAACAAAAGAAAGAAGTGAAAACATTTCCCTAACTAAAGACACCAAATGAGACTGCATTCTTTACTTTTTTCAAAATTACATTTATATGACCCCCAGCAAGGTTTTTTAATGGATTAATTCCTATAATCCATCATTTGCTTTTTTTTCTTGCATTGTGTGTAATGGATCATTTTGATACTTCATACCAAATTGCTGATGCTAGATTTCACTATATGTCTAACATTCCTTTTAGCCCTCCATTTCAGAAGAAGATTATATGCACTGATATTACTTCTTTTTCTAAGTACTCTAAAACCTCTTTAACAAAATATTCATGCTGCCAAGCTATCTCACACAAATGCTTCAATATGCGAATGGGGATTCTGGATCAGCTTTTCAATAAGGGATAGGACACATAAATTAACTATTTTTAATAGTGAGCTTAGTGAATTTGCAAAGAGGGTTATGTGCTCCTATGTGAAAGCATATAGTATAATTCTAGTTTTGTGAGCAACTGCCTGAACATTTTTGAAACTTCTGACTGAATCTCTTTTCATGCTTTAAATAGAGTTAACATACTTCATTTCAGATTAAAGCAGGATTCTAGGTCTTGGTTTTCTAGACAGAGTAACAGCTAGATACACTCTCTGGACTTCTGCTGGCTCATGTCATTCAAGGCTGTGAAAAGACTTAGCTAAGTCAGGCAACGCCGAGAGACATAGGTCTATTGACTAACACTCATGTTTTTCGTATAGCTTGTTGATTGGGTTGGGGACAGAATAAACTCAGCTGTGGGAAATGAGATTTTTGCTAGTAAGAGGTACATCCACCATAGTATGACATTACCAGAACAGTAAATTGACAGAGCCACACTATCTGAGCTCCCACGTGACAGATCTGAGCCATATACAATGTCCTCACAAGCACCGACATGTAAATGGCCTTTTATAAAGAATTTTGGAATCTGCCACTACCTTCATATATAGCCTTCATGTACTAAAAATGGGGTTGCTTGTGAGTAAAGGAGCAATCACACAGAAAAGTCTCGTGTTGAGCACTGCACAGATGTTGGCTACGTAACAGTCTCGTATCTGACCTGGAGCCTGGCAATCCAGCCTGGATAATTGGCAAAGTAGCTGTAGTGCCATAGGATCTAGGGAGAGATTTAAGTTTCCTTTTCCTCTCTAATCCACRATGGAAATGAGTGGTTCAAGTACTATCTCTGACAGAGCCTGCTTCTCCTCAATACTTGCGCAGCCTCCTAGCTGACAAGTTGTGGAAGAAACGCCTGGCCACCTGCACAACAGGATGAACTGTTCAAAGAGCTGCCAATGAGGGTACCCTGAGCTAGGCACCGTGAAGGCATTTAGGATCTCCTAGTACTGTCTTAGTCCGCAGAAATGTTCACAATTTGGAGATTAATATGTCAAGCTGTAACTTGCAAGTTTTCTCATGCATCCTAGAGGGAATCAACACAATTTCATCAATTTGTGCCAGCTGAGGACCTGGTCAACTCCTCTTAATTTTAAATGCAAGTAAATTGCTAGCAGAGTTGGCATGTCAACTCTACCATTTCTTCTCCACTTTTCCTTCTAGAGATTGATTCAAAGCCCAAAGAGATCAAAGTGAGTCTGTCCTTCCTCTGAAACAGATAGCTGAAAAATAAAGGTATAGTCTACAGCTGCTTTTCTCCATCTAGAGCCTCTCTGACAAAGCAAAGCAAGAACTACATTTTGGGGCCAACCTATTTCTGGTCCACTCCCAGTCTGCATAGGGGCTTCACCAATTTCAGGATAAATCAACTCCTTTATCTTCACAGAGTAGTAAATGCTTCATTGATCTCTCACGCTTGTAAGTAATAAAATCTGAGATTTTCATAATGTAAACTGGAAGGCCTATTTTTATAACTTCAGATTCATTCACCTTTCTGATGTTTCAGATGATGTAACACGTATTGTTGAATGAGAAAGACTCTGTTCTGGAATCTGCAGGATTAATAATCTTACTTTCAGCTGCATTTCTCCGGCAGAAAATAAATATGCTACACGATGCTGCTTTCAAGTACCATAAGGGGTCCTCATAGGGAGACTGTGAAACTACATCCTGCCCTTCAAGCTGCAAGGACAAATCACTGTGTATGCTGGTAAATGAGCTCAGTGTTTGCATGATCTTATATTCTCAGACATGAAGAATACAATTCCATCTACTGGAGTATTCAGGCCTAAATATTATTTTTTCAGAATGCTGCAATAGACTGAGTCACAACATCCTGAAGATACAAAATAAGTTATAAATAAACACAATGAAAACGTATGTTTGCCTTTTTTAAGGCTTGTGAACGTGTTTGTTCAAGATGAACATCAGAGGCTTTGAATAACTTAATGCCTTTTATTTGGTGGCTGTAGCATTAGTGCAGAAGTCTTCTAAGCCAACAACTGAATGTGAAAGGGACGAGGGAATCAGCCCAGGAGAAAAAAACAGGTAGTTTTAATAACTCCATCAATAGATATTCCAAAATTTTTTTAAAATGATGCCTCAAACTGATATAACCTGGGTGAGAATAGGGCTGCCTGACACTATTTTGAATGAAAAGCAAAATCCTACCACAGCCTAATAAATTAAAAATTACTATAATGCTCTGAGACCAAGTGAAAACAAAAGCCGGCAGACAAATATCATTAATTTGGATGGAGTTCCATTTAATTGCACTCGGATGGCTAAGGACTGCTGCCAATTAGCTCAGCTAACAAATCAATCTCACACTCTTCAACAGTTGCTGCAGTAGTGAAGCTATAATGGCAACAGCGCATATTACTTATTCAGGCTTCATCCATCCCTCAATTTACTGAGGTCGAAGTGTAGAACACTGAAACAAAACTCTGCTTTGTGTTAACCATGAGGTCTACACGTAAGCACACTTTTCCATATAAAATGTGTAAACACAATTACTATGTTTGCACTGTAGCATTTTAACTACAGGTGGCTAAACCTAAAAGGAACAAAATCAATCAGAGGGACAATTTGTTGTAAGCTGATTCAACACTCACTCACAAAGACGAACATTGGAAATGCCATTCTAGATCAGACATGCTGTCCCTGGTTATTGTCAAAGGACAGCACAGAAATAAGTGGAATGCCCAAAGCACAGCTCTCAATCTGATTGTTAAGATTCAGAAAAAGATTTAAAACTTCAAAATGTGATTTACTATGCTACCTAAAATGTAATTTTTTTTCTATTATAATTCTAGTTCATCCTGATGTCCTGCACAACTTTAGCTGTGTGAGGTTTTTTTGATTCTTAAGATTTAAGCCTCAACAACTTCTTGCAACAAGTTACATCATTTAACAATGCCCTGGATAGAAATTATTTCCCTTAATTGGCCTCGTACCTCCTTAAAATTCAGTATATTACAATACAGAGTGCACAGAAATCCCAGTGTTCCCTCTCTAAACCTATCATTAATTTATATATTAGTCCTCCATACACTAGAACCATGCCTACTCTGATTTAACAGAATCCCAATCTTTTGTCTTTCTTTGGGACATTTTCCAGGGCTCAGCTCACTTCCACCACTTGCCATATCCTTTAAGAACAGTAAGCATGGCTACAGAACAATTTTATGTAACAGCTCTATCATGGTTCTGAGATCATTTTCAATGCCATGCTTCATGCACCCTTTTTTCCCATTTTGATTGCAATTGCACAATGACTTAAGGTTGTTACTGAACTGTCTACAGTAAAATTAAGGTTTTTGCATACTTACAAAGACATATCTTTGTAACAGAAGAGACTTTGAAAATTTGGAGATGAAATCATAATTAGCTTCCATGACTTCAGTCATTGATTCAATGGTGTCAGATAAATACAGCTTCAAAATAAGCTCAGCTTTGAAGATAACAGCAGTGGTGGAAAAATCGCATTACTTGCAATATGTGAAACAAAAAGTGTGATTTCAACTAGCTTCAGTCCAGACTGTTACAGTCATCCCTTCTGAGATTAGTTAATAWGAATCCCCAGACTACCTTTTTTGTCTCTACTGGAAATACCTTGCTGAAACATCCTAAATGCTAAAACTGAATCTACATTTTTCACTGCTGCACAACTTTTCTGGCTTATAGCTAGTATCATAAACAACTTGCACACCAGGGTCATTCTCCTGCCTTGTTCTTCACTGTGCTTCAAGGTGACAGCAGGAGTTTCTGTTAATTTTATGTTAAGTTCACGACTTCGCAATTATGATACAACTCACTTCATTTCTATTACTTCAGCCCTCAAAGACATSTAGTGCCTCCTATATGACATGCAAATCAACCTTTGTATTGATGATGCCCCACAACTTCAGGTCACCAGCAAACGTAATACAAATTTGTCTACCAAAATTACTAAGAACACTAATAAGTAAGATCTGCCTAAAGTCAATCCTTCAGGAAATCTAGAGTAACCTCCCAATAATCTGGTGTTTCCCCTTCCAGGACAACCCACTGGTATGTCCAGTTAGCTTTATCCATCTTTTAACTCCTACATCTTCTTGCTAGCGTATCACTTTAATGATGACCCTTTTTTGTAACACTGTATCACAAATTTAATACCATATACTTTGAAGCCGCTCCATTTTGATTGTCAGAAAACTCTGTTATCTTCTTGAAGAACAATACCAGAAAGGTATGAAGTGGTCTATATTGGTAATATCTTAAGGGATTGCACTCCACTTTCCATTTACATCTGAATTATTTTTTGCCCTAAAGTTGTTCAGCATTTTGAAAATCAGAGATCAGGTGAAACAGCCCATCTCTAACTGCATCACTTTTTTCTTTTCCTTGAATTTGGATATGAGGCTTGCTATCTTTCTTTTCCTTTCTAAAAACAAAACAAAACAAAAAAACATATTAAATACAGCTCTAGTCTTTCCAGTACTCCAGGACAGAGATTACTTTGTTCTTCCTTCTTCTTTCCAAATTAGCGGTCCATGTAAGTCTGTTAAATTTACCATTTATAAATTGGTACATTTCTATAGTGTAGTAATTACTATAACCAACTGTCATATTTTGAGTTCTAGCCAGGTGCTTTCAGGGATCAAGAAGGATTATTTTGCATATGCAAAATTGTCTACATAGTTTTTATCTTATTCCTTACCTTCTTTTTGGCACTTGAGACTGGTTGCAGCTGAAGACAGGACCCTTACTAGGCTGAGCCAGGACTCTGAGACAATACAGAAAACACTAGATGGGCTACTACATGACTGTCTGGTGTATCCTACTCCCATGATTGCTAGATKGAAGATAGGAAGAAACTTCCTCCCAGAACAGATTGGTAGAAACACGGGGTGTTATATCTGTTGTTCTTTTTTTTGGCTTAAAATCCCCCAAAATACATTTCAATGGCCACAAAATTACCCATTCCCTGAGTCTGCTGAAATCTCTCTGTAATTCTTTTTTTTACAGTTCTCTCTGCTTATGTCAGTTCTGATTTCATGGAAATACTACTTATGTATCAAATAAAGCTACACTAGACATACTAAATAAGTAGATCCATAAGCACTGGAACTAATGAAGCCTGATTTCCTACAAGTTTATGTTTCAAGTCTTTTAAATTTTTCCTTCTCTCGTTTCCCCTTCCCATATCTCCTGCAGTGGCTAGTCACAAGCTACATGTGTGCTAACATGCACACTCATTGACCAGCACCTGATGCCACTTGGACCAAATAGGGGACTCAGCTGCAACTCTGTCTCTCAAGGTGGGAACTAATTTAGGTTTTTGTCCTCTATTCGGCCACTGTTTTTGATGCAACTTGTTGCAATTACATGTTGTCATCTAAGACTGCCCTCCAATCAAACACAGTTGTAATGGGTGAGTGGGTTCCTTACTTATGGGCAGAAGGGTAAGAATACCCGACAGACTACAATATGGTCCTGTAAGCCTTATTACTTGATGAAACTAAGCTGAAACCATGCCACCTACTTTTTGTTTTGATTTTTAGTGTTCAGTGACAGAGTTATGGCTTACTTTGCAGAGATAACTGATTGTTCTAGGTTCACAGCAATGAAAAAAATCTCAGGCTGGATGAAGCACGAGTCCCCAGGAAATATCCTCCAGCTTCAGTATCACTCATTAATTCATTCTAAAATTAGCACAAAACCTCAGCACCCACCGTCCTTTCTTCCTAAATATCTTTCTCCTTTTTCATTCAGATTCAAAAACCAGCCGAGTCAAAGGGAAGTAAAAGTTCATGTCTCGTAATGCTGAGCCCTTGAGCCCAACACTGTGGCTGTTTGGCACAGAATGAAGGAGATTTTGAATACTTCTGCTTTCTGCAGTTATCAGATACAGTAATGATCACAATTCAAACACAGAGCCTCATATAGCTAGGTGTAAGATATTACATCTAAGTAACAATAACAAAGACTACATCTACAGCATCGGAGCCACTGAAAACTGCAACAAATAGCAATAGCTGTGACAGGACACGCTCTGGTGAACTTGGTGTTTTAGGAAACAGCGTGGGAAATTCTGGATGTAGCAAATCGGGTTTCCTATCTCTGATCAATACAACTCCCTAAGTGGATGAAGGCACTTGGCTATCACCTCACCTTGAGGGATACATTGGCTGTTCCCTGCGTCCAAAGCCCTGAGAAAGCTTGTGCACAGCTACAGTAAAATTTGTTTCCTATATTTTTTTAAATAGGATTTCGACTTCTGAATCAAACGCACATCACCTGTATCACAGGTACATGTATGTCCAAGGCAAAGCTCTTGAATGTGAGAATACTCACTTTGGAGAACCCTTCTAACTAGATTTGAAAGAGATTTCAAATCAACTGGCATTGGTCCACAAAAGAAGTTATCATACATGACTTGGAAGTCCCTGAAAGAGCTTGCTATAGGAACCTCAGAACAGTGTCAGTGTCACTTGTCTCAGTGTCAATTGTCGCAGGTTGAACTGAATTGCTTGAAGTGGAGTAGTGACAGTTTTCCAGCAGCTGAAGATTTATTTCTCATCTTTAAATTATTTTTAAAATTACATGCTTCTCAAAAAATGGATGCTTCACACTGCTCTGTTTTAAGCAAGAAAGCAAACAACTTGCAGTTTAGCCTCTTTTTCGAAATTAAATAAATCAAACAGCAAAATGATCACTGGATGTGTAGCTAAAGACTACCTTAAACACCTCACATTTGGATATATATACACATCTGTTCAACCAGTGTATATTTCACGTGTACCTTGACTACGCATGGCAAGTTGATGACTCGCTTTACTGACAAAGTTGAGCACCACATGTACCATTAATCAATATGTTGTTCAGCATTTTCTGAAACTATTTCTTGTGATTTTGATTTTTTTTTTGGTTTTACCCTCTTTAATTACTTGGCATTGCTTATAATTGCAATAGCATATGCAGCATCAAAAGAAGACAGGCTCTACTTTGCTAAACTTTTAAAACATACAAAAACCAGCTAATACTCAATGGAGTTTACATTATAGACAGAAAAAAGGATTGGAAAAGGAAATGAGCATGAAGTAGGGACATGTCATGTCATATAAAAAGTACAATTTTTTGTACCTCATGCTTGTGAGAATATGTTTTCTGGTTTTGCCATAGATGATGTATTACTTTATTTTTCTTTAACTCAAATAAATCAAATGGAAACTTAAAAAAGAAACATAAAAAAGCATAACAATCTTCTTTTCTGGTCCCTTTTCTCTAGACTAGGCATTTGGAGTTTGTTTTGTGAGACGGCAAGTATTTTAAAGGCAGACTCTGTCCTTTCTGATGGACAAAGTACTTCTGAAAACCTTCCATCTTCAAATTCCCTTTAAAAACTTAATGAAAGAAAACATTTCTGACATTTGTTTTTCCAAGACTTTTTTTTCATCTTGTGTCATAACAGAAATTTTAGAATACAGATAGTTTTTCTTCCCAAAGTTTTGTGTTCAGCACACTTCCGCAACATTGAAATAATAATAATAATAAAAAAAAGATGAATGCAACACTAGCAACTATTTCTAAGAAACAAACAAAATTCCTCCTTTTTTTTTATTCCATAGCAAAACCCAACATGCTTTGTTTTGGCATATGGAAAGTATATACACTTTACCAGTCTCCCATTACAAAAACTAAAATTAATGCATATGTTATCATGACTGAAATGAGAACACAGACAAATATACGTAAAGTATGTCAAGCAACTTGAGCCTCAAACTAGATTTCTTATTCTAGCAATAATTCTCAAAAAAATTTCTTTCTTATTACTGGCCTGAGGCAAATTCAACTGAGATTATGCTTCTCAGGGGAAAAGAAGCATTTTCTGCAGCGAATGTACAACTTATCTGAGTACGCTGTAAAATCTAAAGATATTTGTCCTCTGAGTCAGATTAGCACAGTCCACAGAATTCCACAGTTCCTTCTCTAGCGCATGTGTCACCTGAATACATGAGAGTAATACCTGTTTTGTGATCCACTTAAGCTTTCTATTACCAGATTTTAGTTGCTCTTAAATTTGGCTGTGATAGTCCTATCTCTTATTAGACAATTTCAAGCATTCTTTACTAACTTTGATTAACATAAAGACCTTGACAGGTCCTTATGGCTCCAGATTTTCATTTCGAGCTTCATCTTTTTGACCTTTAGGAGTCTCTGTGGTCTAATTCTCCTATATCATAATGATTTATGGTTTCCTATAGTCAGTGTAAATGCTTTCAGTCCTAAGTCTCTGGCCATCTATTTTCATATATTGAGTGCACTTCAGCAAGAGATGCATCTTTAAAATATCATCACGTTTTTATCTCTTTGGAATATTTATATGCATCAAAAGATTTAGTATTATTATCATTATTATTTTATAAGATCCTAAGTTTGCAATAATTGCAGGGAACTCTCTACTGAGTCCTGATAAAAAATATTCAAGTGTCTTGGTTGATTTCCACTATAAGACAGATAAAGCCAAGGAATCAACTGATGAGAAATATGTAAAAAGCAAAACACAGGCAGTAGCCACCTGCTGTGATATTACAGACTAAGAGCAACACAACCAAAGTAAAAGGAAGGAAAAATGCTCAGTAAAAATTATGTGGTATAAATCATTAGGTGGACACAGACAACAGCCATGAATATGGTAAAAGCTGCAAAATGGGAAACGCTAAATAGATTAGGATTGGCTATACGGCAGTCTCACAGCCTGGTTGCAGATTGGAAAACAGAAAGAGGTAGGTTCTCCTACAACATGAAACCTGGTCCCCTGATACTGCTGGCAAACAAGCTGTAAGACTTCCTTTCTTAAGCCTTATAAAAACAGTTGTTGTTGTTTTTCTCCCCCGACCCCCCATTGAAAAACAGTTCTAAAAACAAAGAATCGTCATAGTTGAAAGGGGTCCCAAGACAGCATTTAGACCACCCTACACCTCTGATGTGTCAAAAATTTTTTTTCATTTCAAGATGAAATGAAGCCTAACATAGTTATTATCTTCTTAAATAATATGTTCTCCAGTCCTCTATCTACACATTTTTCTTTCCCACTTTTTATGAACACAAGTCTTGACTTTACAGACCCCAGACTCTGAACTATACAGCTGCAGAAGACCTATGGCAACTCATGCTGTTCAAACGTTGTGAAATTTTCCCAGAGTTCATCCTCACTGAAGGTAAACAAGAAATCTGGAGAGTCTCYTTTTAGATTAAAGCTATCATCTAATGGTTGAAAGAGAGAACTGGGCATTTTAAGTCCTTGAGTCTATTCTCAGCTATGCCTTTAATTCACTTGGTGAAAGTTTGGCTCATAAAATCTTTTACTCCAGACCGGATATCCAGTAGACAGGGTAGATTACTACCACTTTCATTGCAACTTTTCCCGAGATTATTTAGCTTTCCAAGTGCCCTAAGATACTCAGAATAAAAGATTTTAAAAACAAATTAAATTCAGTAAATATCTTCTACCACCTGAGTGTAGTATCACTACAACCAGTAAAGATGGGAAATTAGTAGTAATAAGGCACAGTAATTTCTCCTTTACTCACTATGGTAAAAATCCATAATTCTAATTGTTTTGAAGGATACATACCTACAATAATAAAAACAAAAATTTGGCTGAAGCAGAAGAACCTCTGATGAATAAACAAGTTTTGATATCCCTGCTCCTCATTCATTAGGATTTTATTAATATAAATATTTCATCCATTCAACAATTACAAGAAGGCATTAAAATATTTCAGATTGCTCTTTCCTACATTAATGAAACAAACTCTTAGAAGAAATGAAGTACTTTCTTCTCCAGGTACACTTATTGACAAGGTCCTACTATGGCTGCAAAACTTCTGACTCAAGACAGGTAACTTCCAGGTTMAAATCCACCGAAACTTAAACAGAACACAGACTTCATACCTGATTCCTTTGTCTTGCAAGAACACCAGGGTTTATAGAGGACTTCTACCTTAGGTTGGTTTCCATTAGTGCTTAAGTATTAGCAAGACAACTATGTACTCCAAAGCTAAGCACTTTTTTGAAACCATCAACACAATAATTTTCTAATTAATAAAAAAACCCAAAAACATTTCCATAGCTGAACTGGTAACTGTTTTGTGACACAGCAGAGACAACGTGCTAAGACTGGTAATAAATTACAAAATGCAGTAACATTAATCTCAAATCAGTTATAATTAAGACATTTTTACACTAAAGGTTTTCCTACTTTCCCCACGGAGCTTCCTGAGAAAATTAAAGCTACATGTTTTTCATTTCAGACCATGGGAAAATTCTGTGCAAAACAAAATACTGCTTTCTTTCACAAATGTTAGTATGGGATAAACAGGGATGACTGAGACAGAAAACCTTCAGATTGTGCTCTTTTCTATGCTAGTCAGGAAGGTTTAACAATAGATCTAGACCATATGTCTGCTTTTTTGTGTACCATCAGGGGGAGACAAATATTTTGGAAAACTTGGTATAATTCTAAGTTATTAGGTTAATTCTTAAAGTTCAACTGAAAGACAAGAACAAACCTGTTGGATGTTTTCAATCTACTGAAAATGCAATTCTACCACCAGGATAAATGTTAAAAAGAGAACAAATCCTGGGAAAATGCACAAAACCTGAAAATTAGAAAAAGGTAATAAATGATCCTGTCTTTAGTACTGAATTACTGCCAGTCTAACAAATAGACCACAGATGATGACAAACCTTAGAATTAAGCTTACTCTCTGAAATGAAGGCATGTAAAAATTGGTTTAATATGTGAAAAAATGTATTTTTATTCTACCTCTTTAATACTCTGGAACAAAATTGAGTACATGTTTCTCAGTGTGCAACATTAGGCCTGGCCATTAAGCACAACATGGCTAAACCCGAACTCTGATTTTTCCTTTGAGCTGTGTGCATTCTTGGCCACTGGGGAGATTAACACCACCATCTGTCATTCACCAGCAGAATCTGTCTTCTGCTGTTTTAGCCACTTCAATTTTTCACCCAGGTTATGCTTTCTACATAATACCCCCTTCAGTGACAATCCACCACTAGAATTCATATTATCATGAAACAGCACCCGAAGGTTCATCTTCTGATATTCACCTACACTTGCTAAGACTTTGCTTCAGCTTCTCATTGTCCTGCAACAATATTCTTTCCTCTGGCTTTGACAGTGTTATCCATTCAGGAATACTCACACTGAGGTTATCTTCCCAGTGTACTGCAGTGAACGTGTCACCCTGCTCTCTACATGTCTCTGCTATGTTTCTCTCCTTCACCCATATACTACTATGCATCACCTCATTCACCTTCAAGAAAGCAATGTCCCATTTTGATATTCCCATCACATGAAACCTACCACCTATATTTGTTCAGATATAAGAACAAACCCCTATATGCTTTCCCATATGTTTCTCTTCATAAATTGGGCATCCATAAAGCACTTCTATTCATTCAAAATCGTCCCACGTTAGGTTCAAAGCCTGACAGCTGCCAGGCTGCTGCTGCGCTAAGATCACTATCGCTATTCAAGCTTACTTCAGCACTTCCTGGTGGTTCCATGTATTCACTTATTGGCTCCTTATGTATTTAGATTTTTAAATTATCTTTTTCTGTGCTGTACAGGACCTGATACAATGGAGTCCTGCACTCATAGCAMGAGTTCCTATGTATTCTGGTGATAAAAATAAAAACACCATAAACCTGCCAAGGACACATCCACATCTGCAGCAACCTTGCCTCAGCAAACTCATACTCTAGATGATATTGTGAAAAAGCTGAATGTGTGAATTTCAGCACACACGAGCAACACAGAGACAAACACACTCTGGTGACTCATGTTAGGGGTAGAGCATACAGACATACCCAGATGCCCTAGAGACATGGGGACATCCATGGCACATGGCCATAGWAATTTACTGAAGGGAAAGCTGAGAATTACTTACCACGCTGCAGCCAGGACAGTCAGGACCATTTTCACATGTCCTACGCCGCGCCTGGATCCCTCCTCCGCACTGAGCAGTGCAGCGCTCCCATGGACCCCAGCCTGTCCAAAACACATGAGGGGGGCACAACAAATGCTCATTGCAGTACCTGTGAGAAGAGGCAAACAAGGAGGCAAAGAATCTATTTAGAACCAAGGCAACACCTCCCCCAAAAGCCCCTCATTTGCATTATTCAGATAGATGTTTGTACAGGGAAATATTTTATACAAAGGGCCCCCCTCTATTCATAAAGCACTGAACTAACAGTTGTCACACTGCACAGAGTGTTTAAACATTTGAGGGTTTTTTTTAGGACGTAATTGCGTGGGTGAAGCATTTGTTTGCTTTATTCAGTGCCTTTATACAATCCATGCGATACAACCATGCTATTGTACTGCAAGCACGTAAGCAAGGTTGACAACTACTTTATTAAAAACAGTTGTGGCTATACATCTGGGGCAGAAGTGAGTCAACCAAACGGAAGGCAACTATTTATGCAGGCAGTCTTTTATCAGTCTCCAGCTAAGCATTGATTAGGATCCATCTCTCTCCTCTTCAGAGAGCTAAACTTGCTTTTTGCTTTCCACAGYGTCTCCTCTTTTATGGGTAAAATAAAAGCTAAAACATTGATTCTAGGCATAAAGAACTGTACTGCTTTCATAATGTTATTACTTTATCTTTTAAAGGGTGTTTTTAGCTATCACAATCTTTGAAGGATTTCCCAGTGGGCTGCAAACTGATTCAGAGGCCTGCTAGGTTCTTGAGGGAAGCAGGAATATTTTACTACTGAGCTGTCATTATCGTAACAAGACATTCAGATATGTGGGAGGGTCCCAACTGTTAGGGTTTTTTTTCATTTTTTGTAAAAAACTAAGATTGCTGATTTTTTGAGTGTGCCATCCAATAACTCTAGCTGTAGCATATGCTGCTTAGTAGGGACCCTCTTCGCAGGTCCAAAGGATTTGGGCCACCAGCAAGTGTGACTGGGGCTCTTAAAGAGACCAAGTGGTTATTTCAGATAAAGTAAAGCCACGACAGATATTCAGAAAACAGATGACCCTGAAGGAGTGCTCTAATATTTTATGGATGCAGCTGGGTGGCTCTTGTTCCAACTACTGACTGTCCTGAACAAACAAATCAATCTGTTAACAATATTTCCTCATTTTTTACACCAGCCATCCAAAACGCACTGTCTTCTTGCCCTTCTGACAAGTTTCCATCACTTTGCACTCTCCTGCAATGAAAACTGACTCTAATACTTCAGTAATTCATTCTCTACAAAAAGAGAGATGACAGTATAAACTGTTGTCATTTTCAACAAGAATAACCATAACCACATTTTTTTTTTCAGAAAGCCCCAAGATCCTAAAGCTCTAATTCTTCATTACCAAAGAATTTGCACATTCAGAATTCTGTGGGAAAAATATTGTTTGTGTATGTTATATACAACAGTAGGTTTATCACATACGCTGGAGCCTATGATTCAGAATTTGTTCCCAGGTCTGAGCAACTCCATCAAAATTTAAAAGGATGGGGGTGCAGTAAATAGGGAGTGACATTTAGTTTTGTGTTTCGTATAATTAAGGAAACTATTAACAGCTTGTATTGACCTCGTCTGCTGTTTACTAGTAGACTGAGGAAAAAAACCCCAAACCCTCAATACTTACGAATCTGCTATCTCAGAATTCTTCAGTGCGTGATTTGGGTAAATGTTTTTCAACAGTAGCTTATACATAAACTACCTTATTTTCCTCCTGCATGTTCAATATTCACAATTCACAGTTCGCATTATGCTATCACTAAAGATGCAGAGGAATGTTCTCCGCCTGGATATTCTTCCCCCAAAACTCAAACAGCTGCACACACTCTTTGTCACATGCGGTCATTTATGTGAATGTTTGTGATAGTTTGTCTCCGTGATCATTTGTTGAGAACATGTACCCAATGAAACAGAGATGTGACATCATTTATTTAGTCAAATGAGTACATATTTTGCATAATTTCATTAGTTCTTAATGGAGATGTGCTAAGTTAATTTGGGACACACACATAGGATAAAGCAAGTCTGCCATGAAGTTGACAATTACCGATATTCAGCCATGCAAAAAGTAAAATTAAGGGTGGGACTCATTTCGCCTTAAAATATAGACATGTACAGCGTAGCTGTCTACAAATGAAGTAGTCATCTAAATTTGAGCAACAGTTCATGGAAAGAAACAGCCCTTTTAAAAACATGATTTATGTCACCCTAAAGCAAATGTCTAATGCAGGTCATACAAATACAGCCCTCAATATACTGATTTCTCTCCATTGACTATAAAGGCTGCATGGGAGACAGACATCTAAGCTCCCATTACAGCCAATAGAAATTTTGTCAGTACAAGCTATGGAGACTGGAATGATTAATTTGACCAAATTTAGGAATATACAGTAGAAGGAGACAAATCACTCTGTTCTCCACAGCCTGTATTGACTAGATTTCTACAGACCGTAGTGGAAGTTCAGACACCTGACTCACACATAAGCACTCACATTCGTGGACACCTGAAGTTAGGTGTGACAAATCTCACTTAGATGAGATTCATGACACTATACAGTGCCTCTTTTAGTGTCAATGTGCCCTATCATCTGCTCGCTCACTTAAGCGGAAGACAGAAAAGAAACCTAACAACTGACTCAGTAAGTACTTCAAAGGCTTGCAAATTCTATTAACCAACATTATTTAAAGATGCAGTTGAAACTACAAGATGAAACTCAAAAAAGCCCTAAAATGCCTATGCAAGCTACTTAACATCAATCTGGGGCGGGGGGGGGGGGAATCAACAGAGGTGAGTGGCAATTTTTCTTTTTTTTCAGGAAAAGGAAAAAAACACCACACAGCATACAAGTAGAATCTTATTTTCATTTCAGCCAGCCTCTGAAAACATCAGGTATGTTTTCACAACTAGAGACATCCCTGCAATTGATCTTTGAGAGCTGTGCTACAGCATGGGGCTTTGAGCCAAGTTGCACTATATCTCTCCTTGGCTGCATTTCAAGTCACTCAGTAACCCTTTTTCCCTTTTGCTCTTTCTTCCCCTCTTAATTTTGTTCTCAGGACCCACAGGGCTAACATTTTACAGTAATTCAACAAAACATGCAGTGCAAGAAACTCGAATCTGTGAAACCACTGCCCTCTCCCCTAATCTAACTGCAATGAGGTCAGAAGGGAAAACAGCCTAGAGAAATGTGGGTTTTGTACAGTGACCCTTCCCATTTCCCCTTGCAGTGAATCCAAGTTCAAATGCCCTAATAAAGGAATTGTCATACTGGGGGAGGGGAGAACATCCTCTGTCCAGTTGTGTCCACAATCACTAGTTCCAACAGTAATTTTTAAATTTTTACTCCAGGCAATTCCAGTACAACTGGAATCACTATTCTTGTTCCTATGAAGATCTCATCCATTAGTAAAACATCAATTTATTTCAGTGTTGCCATGCAGCACTGAGTACCACAAGCTAACTGCATGACAGTTACAAATGTGTCTTCTTTATTCCACAGAGAGATGTTATTTAATTTAAACACATAGTACTTAATTTTGAACTATATTATACTAGCATGTATTTAAGAAAAACAAACTAACCTTCATCACTGTCTGCCCATTCCTATGCAATATACTGTTATGTGGTGGGTACTCATGATTACCAGCTGGTGACTTACTGGGAAGCACAGACTATACTGAGGTTGATGGGAATGCTGGATTCCTTTAATTGAAGGCAGACACATGACGCACACACATGCCTTACTGGGCTGAGATTGCTGAATTGACAGAAATCCCCACCCAGGAGACTGTGGAAGGTAGCAGGGGCCAGGGCATGCGCTCCCAGGGGCTTCTGTGGAAGAAGAGGAGGGAGCAGAGAAAGCAAGGAAGATGGGAGCACACACTTCCCAGAAGACAAGACAGCCATGGGAGTGCAAGCAAGCCCAAAGCCTCGTGGTGTTTGATCTGCTCTGCTGAAGGGGACCAGGCTTGTTTGCACTGCTTAGAAACAAGGAGTGCTACACAGAGCAGGCACTTGACTCTCAGCAGTGCCTCCCTCTCATGGAAACAAGCCCAAAAGCTCTGAATGTCTGCTGAGGATTGCGTACAGAAAAAGGTGACAATATGTACTGCTTCTAATCTTCTCATACACCCCAAAATTTCCAGGGCTTTCAAATGTTTACTCCTCATCTGCAGCCAATTTATTTTTCTGCTTCTGATTTGCCATGCTTTTTTTCTTTCATTTTTTTTCCTGTGTAATAAAAGATAACTACACTCACTAAAAGCAAGGGATTCCCATTCTAACGTCCCTCATTTCTGCACAGATAAGAGGGAGACCAGTGGACTTAATGAGCCCATACCCACAGCACCTTCCACAGAAAGGAGAGGACAAACATTTTCACTCAATGAAAATGTCAAGACAGGATACTATAGACTCTTTAAACTAAAACCTAGAGAGTTTTCGAGCAACTTCAGTGAATATTTCTCATACAGGGAAAAAAGAAATTTTTAAGCCCCTAAGGAATTCATCAGGATGTCTTCCATCTGGACTCTTCACTACAAAATTATTTTATCTGATTAGTAAATTTTGTTAAAATACTATTTTTACTCCCTCTCCATATTCTGTCTAAACGCACATCAGCTGCACTTTTGACCTATTTCTACAAGGCAAATTGGCTTT
The DNA here is from genome assembly GCA_035582835.1 of Phoebastria nigripes. NCBI lineage: Eukaryota > Metazoa > Chordata > Aves > Procellariiformes > Diomedeidae > Phoebastria > Phoebastria nigripes. Next base: position 362,287 of record JAYKAV010003069.1, on the reverse strand, counting down.
GTAATAAGACTGATATCTCTCAATTGTTTCCATCCCACCACAACCCTTTAGCAGCAGAGCATGCAACAGCTTAACCTATCATCTGCAACACTTTAAATTGGTAAATATTGCCATTGATTTCAAGGGAACGACCAGCAAGCACAGAGCCATGACAGGATCATGGTTTTCATGAGGTAAAACAAACATAACCTAGACAAACATTTAGTTCTTAACGCATGAACAAATACTCTCAAACTGAATATGCATTCACAACTGCAGGTGAATTTACCTCAGCTATATGCTGCCTTTTCTGTGTTTGCTTTCTATGGAGTTATGCTTCTACTGAAATCACTGTTTGTTGAAAAGCTGTTTCAAAGTTTGGCACAATGTTGGCTGTGGAAACTGAATCCCATATTTATGCCCCTGAACATGGGAAGGTGACGTGAATATGCACTTTTATAAAGACAAATGCACACAATGTGTAAACCAACTAATTCTAATTTTTACTAAGACTACACATATATTAATTTTACATATGAGCTGGGCCATTAAGAAAGTAAAATGTTAGGCTATTTTTAAGCATCGATTAATTTAAATGAGAAAATCTGACAAGCTGCTTATTGGTACTCTGGATACAAAACCGAGGTAAATGTTTCTTAGGAGTTACTGCATGTGGAATATTTGCTCAGCCTGTCTAAATGTACTGGGCCCAATTCTCAAAGGAACTGTTTCCATTTGGTGCAGATGTATCTCCAGTGGTACTGGAGTGAAGCAGTGAATTAGGACTACTGCAAATACTGGTACCCCATTGCCCTCACAGCTCAAAACTCTCTACAAGCTGTCAGAGCCCTGAGAATGCTCATTAAAGCCCTAATAGCCCCAACCAGCCTCACCTGGGACCTCTATCCACACCCATGGGCCCAGGAGCTCTATTTAAGCTCTGCCAGGGACCTTCAACCTTCGCTTGAGCTGTGCTGTTGGAGAAGTGCTGGACCTTGTCCCTGGCCTGCCACGGAGCCCCTTGGTCTAGGCCTTAATGTGTGGAATGGCTTTGGGCCTTGGCCCTGTTGCTATAGACCTGCCCGGTGACCACTAAACCTGATCCTAACCCTGGCCTGTGGCTTGGCTTCCCAGCTGGACCTCAGACCTGCCCCATTGCCATGATATCATTTATTATCTAGGCTCTTGGTTGGATCTGGCCACAGTCTCCAGGCTTGCCCTGCTCCCCTGCTGGGGGTGGTGGGATGGGCCCTGGCTGACAAGTTTCCCAGGACTCTCTGCTTTTTACAGCTATGAAAAGATTTATCCAAGTACTTGGCCTGACACTGACAAAAATCCTGGCAAATAACTGATGCCTCATTCCTCTAGCTGCTTTACAAATGATATGACAAAACTTCCTAACATACCACACCTTCTGGAAATAAATTTAATTTAAAAGTACTTTTAAGAAAAAAAATCTTTAAAAGTATCAGCATACATCATGGATAACTTAAACAAAACCAGCGTAGAGGCAGGAAGGTCAGCTGTGAGCAAGCTAGCGAGTGAGAAGAAGGCGCAGGGCTGGTGAGAGTGGAGAGTGTTTCAAGGAGATAGGAAATAGTGACAGGAACTATGAGAGAAAAAGGCATCCTGCAGTAAACTCACAGGCACATACATCCCAGATTGCTGCTGAACTGGACAAAGAGGGAAAGGACAAGTAACCTGCAGGCTACAAAAGCAAAGCAACATAAGCCTGCTGCCCCTTCAGAACTGTTACATACCAAAATTCAATCCTTCTAGGCTGCTATTATTTCAACTCATTGTAAGTATCACTTTCCATTTTGTAACTGCTTTTTTAGTGCACCCATTGTCTTAATACTGGACATTTTCTCCTMTAATTATGGAAGTATTTCTCATGGTTTTATGTATTTCTCTGAAACTCCTTATTGGACTTTTATTCCATGTTAAACTTAAGATGAACAATGATTACTAACATTCATAGTCCATCACCAAAAAGTCTTTCCAAACTAAACTCGTCTTCTATATTCAGTCTTATTGTGTCCTGCCCTGGACTGACCTCTCAGTTCAAGAAAATCAGTAACTGTTATTCATGCTCAGACAGAGCTATGTAACAGCAGATATAATCTACATTTGGTGGTGATGGCTTTTTGGTTGGGCAACCTATTTTCAGAAAGCAGTTTACAAAATAACAAAATGCTCTCCTCTGCAATGAAATGGTAAATATTCATGGCTCTGAAACAGCAAGAAGTGTTCACATATTCTGTGATACTGATCCTTTAGATTTAGTGTTAGAAAGACCAGGTCCTTGATGATCTGTTAATACATGAATGTGTGATGCAACTTCCCTTCAATGGAATCTCTTCATCCGAAGAAATGCCAGAGTTGGTGTTTAATTAAATCTCTCACTGAAACTCATCATAAAGGTTACTGAATCTTATTTTCATCCAACAGCAATATAGGATACTAAATCATCCATACAGAAACATTGAAGTAAGCTGCAAGTTCATATTGAGAGCAAACATATCCGCATACATCTCTTGGAATGGATGACTACAGTACTCCAAATTCTTACACCAACACCAGTCTTCTGCTATCTAGCTTTTTGGCATGCCTGGGGAAACATAATGCATCTAAGAGTTGCGGTTTACATGAATATATTCTAGTTTGATTTAAAGAGATATTTAATTCCTGTTAAAATTCCTAACACACAAATTACAAATTAGAGACATTAGGGTGCATGTAAAATGGAATCAGAGGCCTGAACTTTACATTCTGAGCTAGTGACAAAATACCCAGCCCGGTGCCAAAGCAGTAGATGGTGAAATCAAAATCTGAGCTCACTTGATCTGCTCAGGGGTTAATATATATACAAACCATTTAAAAAAGCCCTGAAACCTTACCAAAAAATATTCGAGTTCAAGGTGTGTTATATTTATTGAATATAAAACAAAGCCCTTGAAACTTCCTTTCATGTTATATAGATGCTTAATTCATTTAAGACAGAAAAAAATGAACTCACAGCACCAGTAACATAGTGTTGTGACCTTCCTATATTTTGCTCTGAATTCCAGGTCTTGAGGCTGGGCAAGTTACAATTCAAACACACTGCGATCAATTTTCAAGGAGAATCAATTTTCAGGGTCTCAAGGGACAGCAGCACACTGCTTCAGCACAGTTCTCTGGCACTACCAGGAACTCTCAGCTGGCTAAGGAGGGATGCAGCTAAGTGAAAGATGAAAGAACTGCTGCAGACCCACAGCCTTGCTAATGGGAATACTGCTATTGTGCAGCAGTGGAGTTAAAGGGAGAGTGAAAGGAAAGGGAAGAGAAAAACAAGGCAGGTAAAGGAGAAAATGTCCTGTGGAATACAGCTGAGCAGAAGAAATTAAAACAGACAGTAGAAAAAAGATAGCTCACCTCTCCTCACGATTCTGTCCCACACAGACGCGTCCTCCATGTCGAGGGGTTGGATTGCTGCAGGAACGCTGACGAACTTGAAAGCCTATTCCACAAGTTGTACTACAAGGTGACCAAGAAGTCCAYGGTGTCCAGCCTCCATTTCTGGTAGAATAAAAAGCTCAGGCTCTGTCATCTGTTATACATAGCGAATGGCTGATTAGGTGTGACTGACAGCAGAATCTGGCCCATTAATATTTCTGTAGAAGTCATTAATACTGCATCGTGTTCCATTTCTTAAAGAATATTGAACTAAAATAAAGGTGCTCTGATCCTTCCATATTCCATGCTTTGTAATCAGCAACTGCTAAAATGACCCCATTACACAAGAAGTTAAGTACAAAGATATGAAGCTATTTAGTTGCTTTCGGTCGCTTTATTCTGGGTAAACTTCATCTGCAAACTCCTGTATCAAAGTTCTGAAGATAACTTTTAGTTACATATTRTTCTAATTATTATTTGTGGGTCTTTTTTTCAGGGAGATTAAAATGTCAAGTTTTGCTACCTCTTCTGAAAGTAAAGTGATTAAAGGAAAAAGAGTAATAAGTAAGTGTCAAAATGCATTAGTTTGCAATTTCAACAGGATACTCTGATAAGGCGCCAATACCTTACTTGTAAAGTAACAAAAAAAAGCTTACAGAATTCACATGCTGTACCCTGCATTTGTGAACTTTTGGAAAGGACAGTCCTGTCCCAATATACCCCAGGAAAAAATATACTAGACCAAACATCTCAAAAGGAATTTCATACCCTGTCCCAAGCAAAAAATGATGCACTTCAAGCAGTTCCCAAAACCTTTTGATGGCTAGCTTGCAGTTTCTCTATTGGTAGAAGACAAACAGAAATCAAAAAAATAAAACTAAACTATAATGAGTTCTCGAGGTTTCATCATAAGAGCAAAAGTTAAAATAGTGCCTTACTTGATTTTGGAATCATTTTTTTTAAGAATGAAAACTAATTAAATCCAGTAATAAAAATGACATAAGATTATTCAAGTAATTTATCACAAATATTACCAATTTAAATTTCACTCATCTTGATGTCTTGTTATTATAAGGGATAGAAGAGTTGATAACACAGAAAAAAAGCTTTTGAAAAAAATAATCAGCTATCACTGGTAACACAGACAAAAAAAATAAGATCTCTGTCAGTGCAATGTCTGACTCAAGTGGTAAAATGAACAAAATATCTGGATATCCAAGAATTCTGGGAATCAATTACTAATATAGCACTGTTAACAGAAGATAGATGTTAAAATAGTAGTGTAATACTGCCAACGGTAGTATGTGAATCAAGTCCCAAATCATGTTCCAAATTCCCTTCTAAACCTGACAGCCAATAACTGTTGTTTGATTGTTCAGTATCTCACAGCGTGCTTATCTTTTCTACCACTCTCCTGATATGATGTTATATACTATATTGTTATGTTTTTAATAATTTCCCTAAAATTAACTATTTCCACTTACAGAGCTTGCAGTTATCTTGTGCAGAAGGATAATCAGTTTTATTCACTACCATGATGTGCTTCTGATGTTTTAAAAAAAAAAAAAAAAAAGCAGAGACAAAAAGCAGAAAGAATCACTGAAAATAAGCAGAATGCACCAGTATATAAGTTTCATCTTCCAATTAAAGTATGTATAATGTTTTAAACATGAACTCCTAATGCAGTTCAGAATACGCAGTGTTCTGAGTCTTTGAGAAGAAATTATCTGCTCTCACTGTTTTTTCTGGGAGTGGTTACATGCCTGAGGAATACAAAAGAGTGGCTACACAGTGCATACAGACTGGTACTAGATCTAGATGTCATGATACAAGCAAAAGATACAATGAAAAGGCAGAATGGGGGAATACAACGGTGACATGAGACCTCCAAAAAAGTAAACAGTTCTGACTTCCAGAAAAAAAGTTTTATGACCTACAGAACTCAGAAAAAGTATCATACTTTGTATATTACCTAACATTTTTTTTTTTCTTTCTGAGCTTTTGTTAAAATTAGCTGAGGACAATATTATTTGGTACACAGCATTTGAAATCACTACTTGCCATCTGGCTCATTCTCTCTCCCACAAAGTCTGAGAGACACTTTCTAACGTCTCATTTGCTGTGGCCATTGCTATGAGCTGTTTCATGCACAGAACAGGATCAGTGGATTGCAGATGAGATTTCAAAGGGTAGGTTCTGCTCTGATTAAGTTTAAAACTTTTAAACCATAAACGATAGAACCTGAAATTGTTTTGTGTACCTGGAACAGTTGGCAATCTCCATGGTTGGTCCTTCACACAGCCAACCTCCACACTGAGGAGCAGGACTGTCACACACACGTGTCCTGCAGAGGCAGGAGCCAACACTGGCACCGTCACTGTGAGTGCAAGGTTTCCACTGCGACCATGTTCCAAAATGCCCATCCACTGTCAGATTCCTCATCTAGAAAAAAACACAACAGAAAGGCTTACCTGAGGCCTGACAGTTCCTTCATACAACCTCTTAATTCTGCAGTACAGCCACCAACAATAAAAGCCTCCACTGGAGAGGTATACCTTCCAGACAGCAAGCTCCCCTTAAAATTTTTGTAGCTGCATAGTTCCCACCACCTCCAACCAATCTGGGCCACTGGATGCCACCACTAGAGCAATAACAGTAATCACAACTAACAGTTACCTTTCCCAACCATGCTTGTCTACAGTGATTCAATAGAAAGTGTGGTTTCACTTTCTCGATTACCTTCTGATGACAGTATTCCCTATTTCCTAAAATTTACCTGTGATTAGGAACCTGGATACTGACTGTAAAAAAGTATGTGCAAGAATGCTTGTGGAAACCCAAGTCTAGTTCAAAAGGAGGAGGCAGCAGAGGATAATAGCCCAGGGTAACAAAACTGGATGAATCAACCTCAAATCTCCATGATGAGTGTCGTTTTTTGACAAGCTTTTTGAAGCCCATGTCATATAGCACCATTTCATAAAAGTGAAATGTGGTTTTTAATATGACTCTCTCTAAACATTAGATGTACTTATATGTATAAATCCTGAAAACATCTTCAAAAAGCAGCACCTACATGATGAGACAGTTTGCTCCCGCTGAAGTCAATTCTCATCACCTTTGGCTGGAAGAGTCAGACCATTCTCATCTTGACTGGAATGTTTCCATCGTGCAGCCTTAACACATGTTAATAAGAAATCTTTACTGTCCAGCTGAAACAAAATGTGCTAATGGAAATTGCAGCAGCCTCCATGGTTACTGGAACTTATAAAGAAAATGGGGCTGGACATGGGGAATTCAGTTCTCCTAACAAAGATAGGCTTTCATATTATTAATTCTTTTAGCAAGATGTTAATCTTGACTAATCTGTGATCATAAACGGAAATGATGACCACTTTTTCACTTAAATGCTAAAGGATCTGCCTTCTGATTGTCACATTTTAACTTTCAGTCAAAACAGCAGTACCAACAAGTACAGGCTAAATAGCATTTAAATTCACTCTTAGATAAAAATAAATATGTATCAGATACAGTGACGCACATTTTATCAAATGTGTAAGAACGTAACACTTTTTAACATTTTCTTAYATGCTGAAATAGGAACTACAGTTGTAGATTGTTATGAATCATCTGAAATGGTGTCTCCCTTTGCTATTTTTAGTATTGTTTCATTTTAACTGTGGTGAGGGAAGTATACATTTCACTAATAATTTGAAGATACAAGAGATTCGATTACAGCACGTTTCCACTGCCATGCTGGGTGCTGGCTGATTCTTTCCACTGTGGTAAAGGTTCCACAGTTTCACTATTAATTACATTTCTCATGATTTATTTTTCACTGATATAGCTTCTCCACAGAACAGCTATGTGTATATTCTGCCAGCTACAACTGACATAACCATAATTCATCATTTCAAAATTCTGCTGACAGATGTTTATTGAAAATAACTCACCAACCTTTGCTTATGCAGAGTATACACTGTTGTTTTTCATAAGACAACAGGAAATACTTACTTCTAGTTAAGTGACAAGTAAACCCATTCTCTCTCATACTGCTGGTCTAACAAACATATAGTCCATAAACTAGCAATGATATGTCCCCAATCCATTTAATGTCAGAGATGTGAAAATGTCTTTACTGCTTTCTGTTTCTATGCTGCACCAAAACATCTTTATTGTTGCACCTACAATTATAAAATAAAGCTACAGTTGTCTACGGTTACCATAATTTGTATCAAGTGGCAGGGAAAGTATTCTTAAAATTTAGCTGAAAGCTTGAGCTCAGAAGCACATACTGATGGGCAGGTTTCTCTTTCTTGATTTTTTTTCCCCTACTCCTGTAAAGATCATCCCAGTGCAGTCTCTGCTGTTCCCCGTGACTCACCTGCTCTGTCTCTCTATGAATATCTCCCTTTCACAAGTGATATCAAACAATTTCATCATAGGACTATAGGAAAGCGAAATGTACTGATGAGGGGCCTTTTTAGACCTCACCAGAACCTATGCCCATTAACCTTTTACCATCTGACACTCCTCAAGGGGAAAATCACAATCAAGCAGACAATATGGCTGTACTTTCCTGGCATGGTTACACTCTGCTTTCCCTCTCTACCACCCTGTTTTTGCCACCCTTTCCCTTCTGCAGATACCTCTAGTCCCTTCTTCCTTCCTAATGTCCTCCAAATATCAGTCTTCTTTGTCTTGAGCCTCTCTGCACCCACCTTGTCTTCCTGGTTTGTGCCTCTGCACTCTAAGTCAAGGTCACATCTTCAGTGACCCAGTCCTTAAATCTGCCATGAGCTCTTTGGTTTGAGATTACTCTGTGTGGAATTCAGTGGCTCTGGAGTATTTCCTGAAGCTGCTAATGAATTCAGGTAAGATCCCATACTATACCTTTCCCTGTGTGCAATGTTTGCTAGAGCTGTAAAAATAAAGCCATTTCATGTTGCATACTTATGTAAAAAAACCAACAACTTTTTTTAAAACTATTTTTACTTTCCTTGTAAAAGCTCTTTGATAATGTCAGACAGTGTATTTTTAAGTGATGGATTGCAAGTTGTCCCACTGGAAAATATTTTGGCAAAACAATGACCCTTCATTACTATAAAAAATATTGGCTGAATAATAGGGATATCTGACCAACTGGAAGAAGCTCAAATACATGTATGTGCCATAGCATTAATTACTATCTATATTCATGCACAATTGGTGTAGTCATGCCAACTGAAACAGTAACCTAAAAAAACAACTTGGGAATTAAATCAAAGCAAGATAACCAAAATAACCACATTTGTCACAAATGATCTTCAAATTTCAGAGAGACGGTAACACAGGTGCTCAGCTATCTCTCCTAGCCCCCTCCCTGCTCTACCATGACATGCCAATAAATACTCAGATATATAAATAATTCCCTAGGAAATAATTTCTCAAGTGCAACTGGTCACACTTTTAATTTTGGGCTAAACTAGTGTATAAACAGGCCTCTCTTTCTGATACGAGTTTAGAAGAAACTGGTCATGCATTAATCTGACAAATTTTCTATACTGTTAAAAAGATGAGTGTAGTTTTACTAACGATTAAGATATTGGAACCGTTTGGAACCAAAAGAGGGAGGGTAGAAGGTTTCTAATATTCTGTTATGTTCTGCCTGCAACATTATCTTAAATGTATATAGCAAATGTCAAGGATGGACATAGCTTAGTTGCCTACAAAATGAAATTCATTACATCTTGGCTTATATATCCTGTGAATACAGCACATAAAAATGCTATAAAAACAAATATTTGAAAGCCTCGCTAAGTAAAATTGTAATTGATTGCAGTTTTCCAGGATACAGTGTTATTTTAAAGGAAAGTTTCTATGAAGTTTTCAAATTTGTTCAATAAAGTGTTACTTAGAGTTCAGGGGTTTAAGACAGTAAAGTGGTAAACCCACGTTTTTCAATTTAGACAGTTAATTCTAAAATTTTCCTTATATTATGCAATCCCAATCTGCTCAACTCCAAAATTCCTTTGGAGGCTTGCTAAATCTTTTCATCTCTGATATGCAGAATAAGTCTCACAGCTGTGGATGAATTTCTGAGCAATCCTTTGGTGCTTCCCTGCTTTGACTAGACTGTCAGATCCTACGCAACTGTCATATATAATTGTTTTTCCAGTTGAACGGAACAGAATTGAATTCTGCTTTCTAAACCATTCCTCCCTCCCCCTTTACCCCCTCTTGGCCTCATGTTTTGTATCTACGAAATAAAATAAGGGCTAAAGCCAGAATTCAAAGACTAAGCAGTAGGCAGACTGTTCATGCAAGTATCAACCAACCAACCCATTCCAGTTATCCTTCCTAAAACAGCAACCCAACTAGGCCACCAGCAAACCCTCCACATAATCACATTTAGCCTGTGGGATTACCGCAGGGAGATATGATACACTCCATGTACTTGGAAATGAATATACTGTACCGCGCATCTAGTTAGTTGCCAACCAGGGAGGCAAGGACTGCACTAGTGACTGAATCCAGACTTTCTGTGAGACAATGGCTATGTCTATATTAGCAAGTGGTATGCACATAAACTGCAAATCTGGAAAATAAAACAGTTGGTGTTGAAGACTTGACACATACACAATACGTATTTTGTGGGCTTTATTTTGGACTCGCTCTGGCCATGGATCAAATGCCTAGTAGTAGTTGGAGCACATTTTTGGTTTAATTTCATCTGAAAGCAATGTGGCTTGTGTGCTTCAAGACTGCTTTGTGATGTGAAACAAAGAATAGTAGATGGGAAAAATCAGAGTATTTGCCCCAAAGTTGCTCCTGATTTGAGCTAAAATGTTAATGCAGATTAGTCCAATGCAAGCCTTTTTTATTAGGCCACTATGTGAGAGCATGGGTGCAAAGGACAGGAGGATATGTTGTTTAAAAAATTACTATTTAATGTCAAACACAGACAGTCAGAACACAGGAGCTAGTTCTCAAGGACCTCAATATCAGTGTAGTGATTTGTATCTATGAGGCTGCTGCAACACATGTAGAGATCAAAAGTGAAAGCTGGAAGAACTTTATACTAATTTTGCACATCTCTAGTTCACTAAACAAAGCCCAGCTTAAGAGAGAGGAGTGTCAGTAAGATGTTAAAAGGAGCTTGTTAAACACATGGAGAATAGAACATGGATGTCATATGACCATAAATTCATAGATGCATGTGCTCCAGTGGCGAGTGGGGACAAGTTCAAGAAGTCCTCATTAGCGATGGAAGCAGAATTGAGTTGAAAAGGCTCCCTCTTCATGGGCAGAAGGCAAAGACAAAGCAGCATGAGTCTCCAAAGGAAAGAGCTTAGTAGCACAAGGAAGATCCTTCTTAACCCTCTTTTTGTGCTCTTTGGAGTGAGGGAAAAGAATCAATATTAAAACAACACTGGAACCACATTAAAAAGGAGGGATATAAATCAAGTTTGTTGTCTGTTTTTTATTATATTAAATTTATTCAAAATCATTTTTAAAGAGAAGTATTAAGCCACTGTAAATATTAACACTAAGTTTATTATAATTATCACTCCTGTCATTTATGTGGGTGAGACTTAACTCATACAATTCACCCTTCCAATTCATGGACTTTGGAAGATGTTATATGGTCTTTTATATTAGCAATAATGATCCTAAAAGACAAGATTATGCCACTAGCAATTACATTTTTTCAAAGTACAAAATGGAGAAAAATCCTGCAGAGAAAAACATGTCAATATCTCTAATCTTAGTGATCGTTTGCTTTCAAGGTGGGAACACAGACATTACAGGTAAAAAACAACTACCCTTTGAAAGTACTATGAATAATTTGATCATATTATATAAGTAGTTTGATAAGAAATAGAAAACAAACTAAACATCCTGTTAAAATCTGATGGGAAGGCCTAAGGAAAATGGCATTAAATACAGTTTTTTGAGCTTGAAAAATCTATGCCAGCTCATTTTCATGAAATTCACATGGAATCAATAGTTTTAAGAGATAAATGAATGTATTTGGACTTACTGGACAGACAGTAATGCTTTGCTCCCATTGACTCATGCTCAGACTTTCTTCCAGCGTTGTGCATTTCTTCATCACCATGTCCCAACCACAATAAGGGTCTTGGGATCCAATGCATGCACTGTGAATGAAAACCAATCAGAAGACATGAACATTTATTTTCGTCTGTACCAGCCAAAGATCTCTAAATAACTATGTGGCATCTCTTCATATTTCATAGGCCTAAAACAGATAGTGAAATTCATCTCTGTTGTGGTATGGCACAGATGAAATGACAAAACAGAAGAAAAATGAATTTGAATGCCTACACAAAGCTAGGATTTCTTTTAAGTGCATAGCTGAATTTCTGGCTGCATGCATGGTATGTCATCAAGACTGATTATTGTACTTAATTACTAGAGAATTACAGCAATTCATAAAAAGCATATGTTGTCTGCTCCAAGTAAAGAAGATTTCAGGAGTTACAGTTCTTAGTCTTTTCTATCAGTTTTGGAATTATAGTTGCCATCTTTGTCAGAAATCAGATGACAATGTCTACTCTCTGAAAATTAGTTAGAAAACCCTCTGATTTGTTTTCTACACTGCTATAGAATCCCTGGAAATAAGTTCAAAGGGGTGCTGGTGTCTGCCATCACACCTCTCGCATATCACATGCTGCCCTAGACATTCCCTCCTAGTGGCACATGAGGAGGAAAAAAGAAGGTTAGAGAGAAGGATGGTAGTCCAGCTTCCTACAGACTCTGAAAGACGCACTGTACAGAACTAGAAGTTCTTTTCTCTATTAAATGGCAGCTTTCTCTTGCTACTGGTAGGTCAAACATTAACGGTCCAGGCAATAGGTCTGCAGCTTCATAGCTAAAGATACATAAGAAAGTAGGTGGAAGTCCCATCATAGTAAAGCATAATATAATTGTTTTAACACTTGTGAAAATACCTATAAATTACACTTAAAAATAACAAATTCAAACATTTTGTCTAGATTATAAAAAATGCTAGACTGATCATTCTTGTTCAACTCAAATCCGTGGGCATTATCATTCTCTCTTTGATTGTCTGTTCACATCGCATCTGTCCAGTGAAGGGCCACATGGATGATTAATAGACTGGAGCATCTCTGCTATGAGGAGAGGTTGAGAGAGCTGGGACTCAGCCTGGAGAAGAGAAGGCTCAGAGGGGATCTTATCAATATGTACAAATAACTGCAAAGAAGGGGGAGCCAGGGTCTTTTCAGTGGTGCGCAGTGACAGGACCAGAGGCAATGGGCACAAACTGAAACACAGGAGGTTCCATCTGAACATCAGGAAACACTTTTTTCATTGTGAGGGTGACTTAGTACTGGCACAGGTTGCCCAGAGAAGTTCTGGAGTCTCCTTCCTTGGAGATATTCAAAAGCCACCTGGACATGGTCCTGGGCAACTGGCTCTAGGTGACCCTACTTGAGCAGGAGGTTGGACCAAATGACCTCCAGAGGCCCCTCCCAACCTCAACCCTTCTGTGATTCTGTCCTCACAAATGCTGTGTTTTATTCATATTTCTATTTATCTCTGGCATTCCTCATGCAGTTCCATGCTAACATCAGACAAAACGCAGACTTACTAATTCCCTAGTATGCTATTCCATAATACCATCACAGAGGATTCTTAGTGCTTATAAATTTCAAAGAATTAGTTTCTACAGTACACTTGGCAATGTGCATTGCCAGTACTATGTGGGAGGATAGTTCCCATCTGCAAAATGGGCACAGAGTAAGACACATAATAGCCAAAACTCCCCAGGTACCCCTAATTAGGCTGCCAGTTCCAAGATAAAGCTTTTGATTTAGGGGATTTAGTGTTCAGAAGAGAGTTCCCACTGATGGCTCTTGCAGCTGTGAGCACTTAGCATTTTTGTACTCAGGCTGCACATGTTTCCATTTAACTATCTAGAAAGTGAGGAGGACAATTAATGCAAATGATGGAAAGTTTTAAGTGTCACGGCCTTCCAGTGTTTGCAAGACAAGATGTTCAGTGATCTCCTTCAGAGTATCTCTGATAAAGCAYGTTTTATGAAAAAAGAATACAAAAACGTTAAAGGCTGACATAATGCACAATTGCATAATGCACAGCAACTTTAGCTGTGCTATTTCTCAAAGTAAAGTGCTCACTTTTCCAACTTCAGTATTCCTTTATGTTAAGTGTTAGTATTTTTAAATGCAGTTATTATGCTTTAGTCACTTTTTATTAAAAAATAAAATATTTTAAAAGTCAGTATCCTTTCACTTAGAACCACACTCCCTCTTTCCTGGGAGTAAGCTGATCCTTCTCCCACTCTGCTCTTAGACCCCATTTCCTCTTTCGCTTTTGTTTTCACATTACTTTCCACTCAGGCAATCAAAATGGCTTGCACCTTTCATTACAAGTCACTTAGAAGTTGTAAGTAGGGCACTAAAAGCATATTTCAACAGTTCTTATAACTTCCTGGTATCAGAACAGATCCTAGTTTCATGGAAGAAATAAAGTTTAAAAAATGCTGAAAAGTCCTTGCACTGCTGGGACAAAGCATGTTCAATCACTCTGTGGACACTGAACATGGCCATTTCAGTAAGTGAGCAGGTTTGGAGAGCATGGCAGCAAGATAAAATGAGGTGAATCTTTTCAGAATTTACTTAAGAAGGTCCACTGAGCATATGAAAACTATAATTTTAAGAACTTAATAACTCAGCTAACTTCATGTAGATGACGAGGCTAAGTGCGAAGAACTTCCTCTAAAAATGAGAGGCATTAACAGTCTTCAATTTTTTTTTTTTTTCTTTACACTACAATACATAAATTAATCCTGGAAACAGATTAACTATTCCAAACAAAGCAACAGGAAATTTTGTCTGAGAAGTACTCCTCACATGAGAAACTCTAGTTTTGCCTTTTTTTTTTTTTATAATGTTCTAATTGATTGTCCCAGTCATTATTATATCTAAGTCTTATCTTGTAAAAAGTTTAATTTTTGAAAACTTACATTCAGACAGAAAAATCATACCACAAAAGTGTAGTTCAGCATCATCACCCTCTTTCTGGCATTTCAGTTCACCATGCCAGGTAWATTCATGCAATGAGGCAGGACCTGGCTTAAATAGCTGTCCTGTTCCCAGGTATTGGCACAACAGTCCTTTTCTGTTCTCCTCCCTGCCTCATATCTCAGAGGGTTTTCTTATTTATTTCTTTTAGATCACTTGCTTAGATCACCAATATCTCTGAAAAGTGGATATATTTTCTTTTAAATTAAAAGAAGAAGAGAGGTAATATGCGGGTAAATTTTTATCCGTATTTGCTTAATTATGTCACCTTTTAAAACCATTTTCTTTCCTTTGAGGGATAATTTAATGTGTGAATAACAGCAGCTAATTATTTTGATCTGCTATGCCTAGATAAAAAAAGAAAAGAAAAAGATAACAAAATAAGTTTACAGATAGAAAATGAGGATAGAATAAAGCTTCTAAGTATGAAAATATCAGAACTTCTATGAAGTGATATTTAAAGGGACTATTATTAACTCACAATTATGTGTCCTTACTGTCCTCCATCAATGAAAATTTCATATTTTTTTAACTCTTTTTAAATTAATGTCTCTCCCAAGAGACAGCAGTAAGAGGAACAGCTTCAGTGTATACATGAAATAACAAAAGAAATTGTACAAAATGGCTGTCAAATTCATGTAAGTAAGGAAAGTCAAAAATTAGATACCACTACACATCTTTATCCCTTTGTCCTCCCAAATCTCTGTCTAAATTAAAGCCATTTTAGGTGCTACTGTTGAAAAACTAGATAAATTTTAAAATTAGTATTAGGTCTTTCAGTTGACAGGGCCCTTTCAGATAGTGACAGTGGAAGTAACAGAGCTGGATAATATATTAGCCATCTTGTCTCTGGAAGTCTACCTTACATCTCAATTTCACCAGAAATKAAAATGAATGTTTTGTCTGTTACTCCCAGTAGGCACCAGCCCACATCTCTAAGACTTCACACGATTTGTCCCAGCACTGCTAAAACTGGCAATTTTGTGCAGGAAGGAAATTCAGGAATAAAAGTGAATTGGTTCATTCTAAGACCCTTGATGCCACTTACCCTGTCAAGTCAGCACTCTCTACAAAACCATTAAGCAGCTTTTGGCTTCTACTGATTGATTCTAATTTTCCTCTACGTTGTCATTTCACGTTTTTTACCAAAYGTAAATGATAGGTAGTTGCATGTCTCTCCTGCAAGGCATTCATTTGGCTGCAATGGTTTGGTATGTCTACTGACAGTCATGCAACACTTAAACAATGGATTTTGACTTACTAGTAACAGAACTGTAAGTCACCCCACTCTAAAGCAAGCCAGCAATAGCAGGTCATTTTCCTCAGCTATTTTATAATTACCGCCAAGCAGGCTAGAAAAACTGCTCTACTTCAGTTACATTTGAGATGATTTATTCAGACAGAAAATGAGGCAGAAATGAACACCATTCAGAGCAAAATATATAAAAAACCCCATACAGTTTTAGACTAAAAAGAATTCATTATGTGTGCTCCGAAGAACAAAAAAACCTTAAGATTAAAAGCTATATCCTGATACCATTGATTTCAAAGGGATTTTTAAATCTCCTTTCAGGGGAAGAATATATTCCCATATCAATATACATTGTAAATGCTAATCAGATATCCTCTTGAGCTGTAACATTTTATTCAGAGAATGTATAAAAATAAGAGGTGCATCTTCTGAGACTGTTCAATGAAACATTTTTCTGTCTTTACCTATACACAGCATTTTGAAGAACAGAGGATATTCAGAGTCTCCTGACTCTTTCAAATCGTTTCTACTGAGATAGCCATGCCTACCTAGCTCCAGTTACTGTCAGCTGTGATCTGGACACTTTGTATACCAGGAACTGAGGTCACCATCTTATTTCACAGAAGCTAGATTCCTCACTGCAAATTTGAACAGACAACTGAAGATAAAAGCCTGTCTCATGTTCCAAATGCACTGTGTTACCTACTTCTGAATGAATACACAAATCTGATACCGGACTTCTGTACACAGGTACCTTTTGGTGTTTTCATTACTACTGGTTTTGTGTATATATATGTGTGTGTGTGTATATATAGATAAGTGCAATGAAGAACAGGGATCTAAAGATATAGATGAATGATGCAGAAGAACATAAATGGTAGGCACACAATTTATAAAGTCCTAGGAGCTCAAACTAAGATGCTTGTCAAATATTCAGAATCCTGCTTAACCCTTGCCTGTACCGTTAAGAAAAATCAAATCCTTTAATCACACACTGTGTGTGTGCACACTCTATGTGGACTACTATTGCTTCCTCATACTTGAATTTCTATAAGGCAATCAAAATCCATCTAGATACGATTCAATCTTGCAGCATGCACTGACAATACTAGCCTTAAATTTACAAGCTCCTCCCTTCAAATCCAGAATCAGGAATTTATGTATAACTTTTTTAGTAAAATTGTTTAGAACACACAATTCTCTGAATACAGATGCTTCCAAGTGGCTCTACTTGGAACAAATGTGTAAGACAACTTTCAGAGCATGCTCTCTACAAGAGAAGGTAGGCTTGCCATTCATTGTAAAGAAATAACATCTGAGGTCCCCATCCATGTCAACCAGCCAAGACAAAGCTTCCAGCCCTCTGATTAGGAGGTAGGAGCCTGGAAATGCTGGGACCACCAGGTGCAGCTAGGGTTTTCAGAGCCCTTTTGATGGGCTGAAACCAGACCCTGCAAATCCGTGGTTGGCAAATAGGCTCTGAAAATCTGAGCTACCTACATAGCAAGGCAACCCAAGAGCAACAGATTTGGCGATTTTCCCACAAGTTGATGTGTTCCTAGATCAGAACAGCAATAACAGTGATTGCCCAGGCTGGACACGTTTGCTTCCATGTGGCATCCCCACGTCTTTAAAAGACCTGCACATCTTTAGCGGATATGAATGTAAATAGGGTACGCAACTYCCATATCCTTTTAGTCAGCTGTAATCTAGGTTCTTTTGAACTTAAATGTTGAAGTTAACTTTATACTAGAATACAAATCAATTATAAAGAGAGCAGGCCCAAATTTAAGATATACAACTTGGATCCTTAAAAGTACTAACCAGATAGCAGGTATCTCAGCATTTTGAGGGCACCATTATCTCTCATTCCAGAAGTAACTGTAGATACCTCCACTGGCCTGACAACGTATTATGAGGAGCAGATGGCCTTTAAAACCACTCATTTTGGGTTTGTAGAATGGGAGCATCAAAACTCCTGTCCTGGAATCCTGCCCACAGTTCACACTACTGATCTCTCTCTCTTTCATACATTCAGGTCAATACTGGACTCCAAACTCTGATGTTAATTTTCTGTAAAACTTCAAATAAATGAAAATGTCCACAAAAAGATTATAGAATATTAAGAGAGCTGCAAATAATTCTCATGAGAAAACAACTGGCGTGTAATGCAGAGCGCTATAAGCTGAAATGCATAGGATATGTGCTGGCCTGACTGCATAGCCGTCCAGTATCAGATACGTTAAATTATTTTAAAATAAAAAACCTTCCAGATTTGCCTTTGTTTGTTTGTTTGTTTGTTTTTAAACCATCCAGTGCCTTTAACTTCTGTTTCCAGAGAATACACTTGCCAAGTATCAAATGACTAGTGAAATGATCTCTTGGAAAGTGGGTTGCTTTAAACATGTCAGGTGATTTTCATGAAAAACTTAATAGTAACTACACTGAACTTAAAATTCCTCAAACTTTTGGTATTTTTTAAAGCAAAGAAATGAATTACATCATGACATATGAAAACCACATGCCTGTTTTAAATTTTTATTTCTTAGATCACTTCTCTGTTTAAAATRATATCCTACTAATAAAATCTGAATTGTAAATATGTAGTCAAGTCCATCTGGTTTTCTTACAACTTTGCAAACTAAAAGGAAAAGACATTTTCCTTTGTCCTCATAGGGTACTGCAATAAATACATTGGGAGCAGGCTGTAAAATTCTACCTGTTTATCAAAATTCCTTCTTGTTTGCCAAAAAGGTGTGCTTACAATACAATACATACATGCATATATCACACACTTTAAAGAGTTGTGACTAAATAGTTCAGGTGCAGCAAAATGTAAATGCATAGTTTGTCTCTGATGCATTTTGTGGGCCAGATATAGACAAAGACACTTCCTGCAAAAACCTTGGTCCTTACAGAGGAAGAAAGAAATATAGGTCAACCTCAGATGTGTAGAGCTTCAGTTGATTCCCCTCCCCAGTGTGGGACTAATATTCTACTTCTTTTGAGTGAGGAAGGCTTTCAACTGTGCTTATTTCATACTTTTGCTGACTTTACTAGTGTTCTCATAAGTTCACATCAATTGAAGATAATTTTGCAGTGTATCTAATACCTAAAAAAAGACTTCACATTTTTAAAATGTGCTTATAATCTTGTCTTGCAGCCAGGATTACGGTTTATCCTAGTTTGGGAAATTTATGAAGATTCTGATTCTGGAATATTACTCTGGAATCACTAATTCAGATTAGGCCTCAAGTGGTTCCAACATTATAACGTAGCAGTGTGTTTCTCTGATTTAAACTGGAGTAAGGCTTGCATATTTTGAAATAAGGAAATCCACCTGGATATCCAAAAATAACTACTCTGGAATGATTATTTCAAAACAGCAATTTCAATTCCATGTGTTGGCAAGCCCTTCTGGACACATTAGCACCTAGTAATAGTTTAGACCACATTACTGGTTGTTAACTTGTATAATATTAGTATATAGGAATCATTATTCTACTATGTAATGATAGCCACAGTGTTTTATTCCCAGGAAAACAGGTTCGTACTGAGTGCAAGAGTACTTCTGAGGAAGCAACATCTATAGCCAAGAAAAAATAAAGGAATACAACAGCAGTTGAAATACTTAATCCAATAATCTTGCTGGAGTTCTAGGAATGAAATAAAACACAACCAAATTTACAATAATTGTTTTCTTCTGTTAGTTAATCCAGTACCCCTCTTATTACTGTGCTGCTACAGTTATCTTTTGCGTATGTACAGATTGTGTAGCTGATGGTTAACAAAGAAGCCAAAATAAAAATGATGGAGTACAGAGAGAGAAAAGTCAGGGTTACAGTAGAATAGCTATGATAACATTACTTAGCAAAACAGTCTTGTGCCCCAATAATATTTTAAGGGTATAATGTAAAAAACAATACTCAAAAATTTCCCAAAGTTCTTTTTTTACACCAGAGAAGTCACTATTTGTACAGCTTTTAGCAGATGTTACTATTTATTTACTTAGACATAACATCATAGTAAGATTAGTTTTCAAACCTTTTAAGTGTGTGAAACCTATCTTCCATCAGAAATACCAATTTTTGACCCTTGCTTGGCAAGATACTGAAGAACATTGGGCTGATACAACCTTTCATTGCCTCTACTTTCAAAACTGATGCACTGAAAACTCCAGTACGAATTATTACGTGGACAAATTTGCCTCAGAGAAATCACTGCTGTCCAAGGTTGATTTTGAAGGCTACAGCTGCCAATAAAAGAAAGCCGACTAGTTCTTGGTTTCAGGGGACGCAGTCTTTAACCCCCTGCTACAGATCTTACTCCTTATTACAGATGCTTAGAGCCTTCAAAGTAAATAGCAAACACTGCAACTTTAGGGAGTTTAATAGTTATCTCCTCATGATAATAATTCTATTTATCTCGCATTATAGTTAATTAGYGGGTATACAAAAGTGAGTTGTGCTTTATGCTTGGCCTACTCAACTCTGAAGAAGTACAGAGAGCTGGAGAATTCTTAGTGAAAATAATAGCTCCAATGAATAATGTCGATGGTCTTCTGTAAAAGTTTGATAAACGTGTGAATTGCAACACCCAGGTGATAATAACCTGGTCAAATCTTAAGGATTTTCCCCAAGGAGAGCCGAACTAAGGTAACTGCTCTCTGGTTTCCTCCTGAAGCAGGAAGACGCCAGGGCTTTTTGGAGAACTGTTCGTAAGAATTCATGTCCCAAACTATTTTTCCCTAGCTGACTCCTGAAAACAGCAGGATTACAACAGGATGTYCAAAACTATTCAGCCATTGGCAGAAGTCTGCAGGAGACCCCCTCCATGAAAACTGTGAATCCAAATATCTAACACGGGCAACTTATAAACAACAAAAACATCATGGCGTAATGGAAAGTGCTGAGCAACCCAAACTACAGGTGTGACAACAGGCTCTGCCTGTGGTATGGTCTGCTGTCACAGCAATAAAGTGCACTGAACTGCACCTAGAACACACACACCAAAAAAAAAAAAAATCAAATTTAGTCTCCAAATGTAAAACAATATTTTCAAGGGCCTTTGACAACAGGGTCTGTGGGAGCGGAGCCATGAGCTGGTAGAACAGGACTGTCCTGAATCAGAGGGAATGTCTGTCAGAGGCAACGCCATGTCACAGAGGACTCCACCACAAGAAAGTGCTGGAGGAACAGATTTACAAGGAAATATGAATTAGCTAAATATGTACAGTGTATCAGAGTGATAATTAAGGAGACATAATAAACTACGAATAAAAGCGATAACCACATGCTTCAGAGGCTGGTACGTGAAGACAAAACAAGGAGTAATGAAATAAAAATAAAAAACAGACAATCTTAAGAAAATTATCTTGACATTGAGATATTAGCTTGTGGAACAGTCTGCTCAACAGAGGGACTGAAGTTGCATTGTCTGAAACCCTTGCAATAAACCTAAAAAAAAGATTAGAAAAGATTAGACAGTGAGCACTCTGCCATAGACACAAAAAGGCAGACAGATGAGCTGGTACATCTGCAGTCTCTTGGTTTTTTTAAGGCTGTTATTCATACACAAACGTGCTCTATTTCTCAAAAATTATGTGAAGTAGATAATAAAGACTACACATGCCCTTGATCTGGGGAAGAAACTCTGGTTATTACTGATGGAAGTCCAGAATACAGCCTTGGTGCAGTTATACAGCCCTAAGTATGATAAATGTGAATAGATAAAAATTAAAATAATCCAAAAAAAGAACCACAATGCCCCAAGGCTTTTTCCTTAGGTAAGGTTTACTCAATTCTCTATTTACCCATTGCTATAGTATAGAAGTAACAGTTGGCAACATATAACAAGAATGTGAGTATTAAAGCACCCAGCAATGCAGTGACTAAGTTTCAGATGTTTTATTACCTAGTGAAATTTATAGCCCCAAGTAAGGTACCTACACTCTCTCCACCTGTAGAGAACCAAATATGCTTGAAATCCAGCATAAGCCAAGAAAAAACCAGTCAAGCCAAAAGTAAGTGATAGGTGAGAGAAAGATTATGTCTGTGTTTTCCAAACGATCTGAGTCTCTAATGATAGATGATGAGAAGATGTCTTATTTCATCTAGATTACAGCTGTAAATCCTCTCCTTTCTCACAAAACAGAGCTAGAATTGCTGGCGAACACTTTAACCAGGAAGAAAGCATGGATAGTAACCCTTTTGGTGCAATGGATATTTAATTATTCCAAGCAAAGTGATACAACTACAAAAGATATGACTGAAAAACCCCACAAGTAATAATTTTATCTCCTTTTAAGTAAGTTCTTCCAGTGGAAGACGAGACTTCACATACCTCTGGGCAGAGGAATAAATTATCATTTCAGCAGGATTTGAGTCATTTAACTACTGTTCTACTCAGTAAAATTGGAACAGCACCACTTTTTTTTTTTTTAAACATTCTTAAAATCTAGTCAGTTAGACCCCGCTGCTCAAAAAGGAGGAGAATGCCTAGCCTACAGCCGTGTATGGGGTCTATGATTTGAGACAGCGGTCCCAGCCTGCGAGGGCAGAAGCATGTTTGGGCCCTGCAGTTGGGGTAGCCCTGATGTGCCTCGGGAACTGTCCTGACAGAAGCACAGGTACCAGGGACCTTGTGGGACCTCCACACAGGCACCAGTTAAGCAGGTGCTCTGTAAGTCTCACCTCTGGATTTTGGAGTTCACACCTAATTACATGATAAGGCTCCAGCCTTGAAATGTTTCAAGAGGAGTGCAGACTTGGTGTAAATACGGGAAACCTGTATTATTGAGCTCTCTGTGTTTACAGAGTGCCTAAGAAAACAGAGGATACCAGCCCAATCTCCCTTTCTGAAATAAACACATCTGCTTAAGAAAACATGTTTAATGTCTTGTACAACCAGAATGGCATAATCATGTCATATTCAAGAAAAGAGAGAAGCACAAGAATATGTCATTATATTTTTTCCTTCTCCAGGTATACAGGTATACACCCCTCCCTCTCCCAAAATACAAGTCCTTCTTTTAACGAAAAGGAGGAAACAAAACAAAAAGGGCTACAGGACCACCACACATCCTGTTTCAACTTGCTAAACCAAAGAAAGATGAAACTTGGTCCTATGTTGGCCCCTAAACGAACCAAAAGCTTGAGGGAGAGACTTGCCTATATATAACTTTTCCTTAAAGTGAGCTTTGCAGGACTTCCAATGGGGCTTTGAGTGTCCTATCACTACTATTTTAGTAGAAAATACCTAGAATACGCTACATAAGATGGCATAAACAAAAAGGGCTGGTAAAGAACTGTAATAAGGAGAATCCCCCCTTCCCTGGTCTACTCCAGTTTCCCAGGGCACAGCTTTTCCTTCAGTCCTGTTCTCAACCCAGTAGCCTTTCACTGGCCTCCTGCATGGCACCAATCCCCACGTAGAGCTAGGTCCCTCAGAAAAGTCCTTCCACTGTCTGAGCCACAGCTCTACACCTGCATCCTGCGGTCACCTCCCTGCTGCAACCATGTGCGTGTTCCCTCTGACAGCCAGAAACGTCTCCACCTGCAAATGGCCACTGCCTTTCACAGGAGGTATAATCTCTGTGTCTGCTGCACGGATAACGTTGTCGTGGTTTAACCCCAGCCAGCAACTAAGCACCACGCAGCCTATCCCACTGAACCAGCTGAAACCAGGACAAACGTCTCTGTGATCCTGAGTGTAGCAGCCTTTCTTGGCAACGTAAAACAGAACAATTGTACAGAATTACCGGAACACACTTATATCAAAGGGAAGATGTAAGTAATTAGATGAAATTAACAATCTCTAATAACATGTTTCGCAACCCAGAAGTACTTTTAGATAACCTATAGAAAAAGTTGTATGCTGAACTTTAAATTCCTTAACTAACATAATACAGTCTAAAACCAAGCGATAATTTGTAAATTATTTTCATTGTTCGATCGAGTGTTAGTTGCGTAACACTTTCACCTAGTAGAATATTTACATTTATTATGGTTTCCTGATCCAGCACTACCTTTAAATAGCCATTTTTCCAACTAGTCTTAACTCTCAGTTCATCCAATCCAGTTTTCTTCCTGAACCCACAGAGATATTGTTTACTCAGTTATAATACAGCTTAAAAAATCCCCAAACTTAAACTTGTCCAAATTTCAAGCTTTAAATATATTAAACCAGCAGCTGTATTGCACATTATCAGATGCTTGTTTTCTATATAAACCACTTCTTACTGTCTCATTTCACAATTCGGAATCTGTATAATGACACTTAAATATCAATATAATCCCTTGAAAGTCTCATCTAGTCCTAACAAGCTAGTAAAAGAAGYCAGAGACGCTTCTGATAAACAGCGTACATAGAAAGTCATTGCTGAGAGAGGTAATTAATTTGGATTCCTATTTAGTAATTTTTCCTTCCCATTTTCCGCAACCCCCTGCAAGCATTTTTCTCCAATCAATCAAACTAGCTGATTCTTCATACCTGTATGTTTTGTAAAAGAGACATCTCTTCAGGGGGACCTTAATGACGTGTTCCTGAAGGCCCACAAAAAGGACACTCTGGCTGTGCAGGATCTGAAGGCTCCTGATGGGCTCTCGCTGACTTTTYGGCAGGAGTTCAATTTCCTCGAGCAGGCAGCTGCTTGAAGTCTGGTTCATTGGGGCAAGTACTTTCTTAATAGTGCCATAGTCTGCAAAGGCAAGAGGAAAATGAGTTACTAAAAATCATACTAGCAGTTGCACCTATTTGGTGTCATTCAGTGAACAAATCTTCGTCCCATGCCGGATGTTTTCAATGAAGCCTCAGAATGTGGGAGTACTTTGACTGGAGTTTCCTAAATTGCTTATAGTACAGTGAAAAGAACTTGAGAACAGCCATTGAAGTTTCCTATGTGATGTAATACAGGAAAAAAATAATTTTATTAGTGCAGAACAGACTTCACAGCAGTAGTCACTAGATAACAAGCTTTCAAAGTCTGGCTATTATAAATGCACATTCACAGTGAGGGTTACTGATTTCAGTTTACCAGATTGTACTACATTTTACTATGTTTAAAGTGGTTTAAAAAGCAATAAAGTCTATCATTGCCCCAATCTGTTTTAAAATTCTATGTGTTAAAAACTATGAGTTTTAGATATATTGCATTCATTTAATAAAGCACATATGCATGAATATCTGCAGGTCTTAATTGAGTCTAAGTGAATATAACAATAAAACGAGGCTGCGTCCCTTCTTGCTTATTTGGATTTTGACCTCTGAAAAATCATATTTTTTAGCATTTGCTCTTCATTTCTATTCTTATTGTGATTTCTAAGCAAAGACAGTTAAGCATCACAAACCAGTGTCAGACAACTGATGAGATTTCTGATTCACTCATGGAAAGTTTTTAAATAATTTAAAAATATCAAAGAACATTTGTTCTGAACACAAAGGACCACATTCTCACACTGATAAATATTTTAGGTAGCTGTCTGACCAAAACTGTGTTATGTAATCTTCTATGTGCCAGCTTTAGTAAATATTAAAGATCCAACACTGCAAACACATACCGAGATCAGCTCTTACTCACATGAAGTCTCGAAAGACTGTAAGATCTCTTGTGAGTCGGTAACAATTGCAAGACAAATGCTTGGGATGCTCTGTTCTGCAGCCCAGTAAATATGGTTTTTGCCATCACTAGCACAAGGCCAGAGGCTTGGTGGGCAGCTGGCAGCGCAGGCTTTCAGCACAGGTCTGGCCCTGTCTTGGCAAGAGCTGGTTTTAGCCATGGCAGCAGTGGCCTGGTGGCCACGTGCCTGTGGCCTCCCTGTGTTGGCTTCGCTCTGGGAGCGCCCGGGACAAGGGGCTGGCACCCCTACCTAGTCACTGCGGGACAAACAGCCCCTGCGGGGTCATGGGCAGGGCGTGTGGGAGCGTGTGGCTCCCAGACTTCGCCTGGGAAGTGGTGAGGAACAGCAAGTAAGCAACCTTAAGGAAATACAAAAACGTAGCCTCAAGCAGACTCCAAAACTGAAGAGGAGGTGGAGAAACCAAGATGCTAATTACTGTTAAAGCCTTCTCCCGCTTCCAGAGGAAGACTGAATAGTCAATCTTAAGACCTGGAGAAGTACTGGAAGGRGGAGCATAACACCAAATAACAGGGGGAGTTAGTAGGAAGTTTATATATAAGATTTTAACCATATTATTAACAAAACTTTAATAAGTAGCTAATATGGACTTAATTTTATTAGACAGTCAAAATTAATTAGATGAACCATAAATGCTTAGCTCAGCATATAAAGTGCATTCCCCTTTGTCCATAACAAGATTTTGAGTGTAACAGATCATGTCTGCATGTTAAAGTCTTCTGACCGACCTCTCAATTCTTAATATAATCATTTCATATAACTGTTTACATTTTTCTCCTTTCTTGGTATAAACAAGCTTGTCAGGATTTACTGTACGTAAGAGTATTTGTTAAAAAAACCCTTTTATTAAATGACAATTTTAATTTTCATTAAAATTCAACCTTTTTGATATAAAAAAAAATGTTAATTTGACTATCACTTTTTTCCAAACAACCTAAAGTAGAGTTATATCCAAAAATTAATTAAACCTTTGCCAAGAGTCAGTTTTGTCTCACAATAAAGCGATAACCAGCTCAACTGAAGAATGTAACAAGCAGTGTTTCCACTGGTGATTGCTGGATGCAAAATCTCAACTACAATTACAGCAAGTTTCAAGGTCAAAATATGGTCTGAGAAGTGCCCAGAAAAAAATCAGTGGCTGCGTTAGTTAGTCACTGAGTGAAAAAACAAATGATTTTTTGGAGCACAGAAGTTGGAAAAATGTACTAAGAGGAAGAAAAGAAGAAGCAGTGAGACCATTTTACACATGTAATTGAGTCGGTATCACTTTATAGATCAGTTAGTACAACTCTATATCACTTGTCTAACTAGCAGCCAATAGATTCAGTATGATTCATGATACATTGCATTTGGTTTGCCATCTTTTTCCTGCATAAGACAAAAATCAGGTACGCGTTCAGCATGTGCTTCTCGTACAGACTAATATTTCTTCCTGCCACTGTGCCAGGTCTGGCATCTACAGACTGAGTCACTTGCTGTCACCTCCCCAAAGATAAAAGAGAAGAAAAAAAACATGACTGGAGGCCTCCTTCCCCCATGCCTACATACACATTTAATTTAGAAGTGCAGCTTTGGACAAGAGAATATGATCAAAACCAAATATTTTGTGTTTCTTTTCTCCTCAGTAAATTTGTCTATTGTAGAGGGCAGAATTACGATTTTTTTATCTTCAGGACTATGACCTGGAGAATATGGTTAGAGCAGCATACTACTCTAGCACAAAATAAAATATTTGCACTTTGAGAACTGCAGCACTAATGCCTTCCCCAGGACAGCTGTCATTGCTCTTGTTCTTCCTTCTTATCTTGGCATACAGTCTCTGTTCATCCCATTTCCTTTTGCTTTCTTTCATCATCTCCCAAATCATTCCTTTCCTATTTGTTGTCTAAGACAATCAGCACTCATACAGAAATGTCAAAAGTCATAAATGACTGGGCTTTAAGTGAAGAAGCAGTGCCAGAGATCCCACAGATTATCAGGAAGAAACACTACCCTTCACAGCAGCAATGTGGGTCATATGCAAGTTCAGTAAAACGTAATAAAATGTCATCTGAGATCTACCTCTGCCTCAGTAAACTCTCCTACTTCTGACCTTCTATAACCTATCTTCTCTGCTTTAAATTCCTCCTGCCTATGACTCTGATTTTGCATGGACCACCTGGGAGCCCAAACTAGGGTGAGGATTTGTTTTTATTCTGCAACTCTGAGACAGACACAGATTAAATTGGCGGCTATGTTCATCAGACTATGGTACATAGCAAGGGTATGTAGCTATCAACCTCCTCAAACTATACTAACATGTAATACTGGCTATACCAGGCTTACTTACAGCAGAAAATCATAGCCATTGCATCASTACTTTCAAAAGCCAGGTGCTTTGCTCCAGTGTTTCCAATTCTACTGCAATGTGTGCAACATTATGCATCCAGCCTCCAAGCAAAGATTGGAGACTTCCTAAAGAACTTGTAAAAGTCCCATCCTCAAAAGCGTTGTCTGTTCAGCCATTTTCACACACAGTTGTAAAGCAAAATAAAGAGAGAAGTAGGGAAAGAAATGAGTCTTGAATACGGCTCTGGGGCATGGAGGTTTTCAGACCTGTCAAAATCTTTCAAGTCAATATTTACTTTATAATCAAACTAACTGTCCACTTCTGCCAAGAAATAGCTAAGAAGAATAGTAAACACAGACCTTCCTAATGGATGTAACTTTATTGCCATGACACATGAAAGTTCCAGTTTCATCACAAATGTCAAGGCTGAGTCCAACAGCTATTTAAGAATTCAAACGAATGGCATCTTCGCATCCTGAGCGTAAGCAAGACACGCTGGAATAGATCCAGACACCCGACAGCCTTGGTTTAAGGATGACCGAGTATATACAGGAGTAGTAAAAGATAATGACATTGGCCAGAATGAGTAAATAATGTGCTTTGTTAACTTGTACTGCTATACTTTTAGAGAGACCTGCAAAACCAGCAACTGAACATTAGAAATCTAATMATTGTAAATGAAGATGAAGAGGAAAGAAAAGTTCTAGTTGAAATATTACTATGTAATGCGTAGGAGACTATGAAGAACTGAATGGAAAACCTGAGATGGAGTTGTAGAGAACAAGCTTGGAGGCAAGAGAGTCTGTAATGAACAAAATGATAATGGGACAAAATCAAAGGATGATCTCTAAAACTGAAAAGCAAAGTTTAAGATGTAAATGGTATAAAGCATAGCCAGCAGTGGAGAATACTGCAAGAGTGTGGTTGAAATCATTATAACATCTATGGTGACACCTGCAAAGTAAAACAGAAAACGAACACACAAAACAAATGGCAGATGCAACAAACTAGTAAACCTGTAACTTCCTGAGTTTCCGAACAGAAATAAGAACACTGAAAGAAGCTGTAGCAACTTCTTGCTATGGAGAAGAATAAATATTTATATGAGCTATTATGTTTACAAAATATTGCTGCATTCTTCAAGCAAAAACATCTTTAACAAATCATCCAAACTGAGGCAGTATCGAAGAAAGTTCATTTCACTTCTTTAAAAGAAGGGAAAAAACCTCTACCCATTCCTTTTTGGGAGGGAAACACTTTCAGTCTTAACTCTTGCCATATTTGACAGTGAAACAAAACCTAATTTAATCTTCATTTTATTGTAGTTTAGTGTAGCACCTTGGAGAGAGGGTTGGTCTCCAGAAAGCAACTGAACCAGCACCAGAACACAGAATCCAACTCAACATTTTTCAGAGGAGAAGTCTACGGTATCACCTTTCAGTAATGTTGCAAAAAAAGCCACTGGTGCCTTCTAAACTATATGAGTTGCCAGCAAAAGAAACTTGTAATAGTCTCAAATATATCCTCAGGCCAGTTGTATGCCTATGTTTGTGACTTTACAAGTATTCCTATACTTTCTGAGCACAATAAGGTGCCTTTACAGATCTGAAAATCTCGTTGCATATACCAAGAAAAACTCAAGGAACAGCAAAATCGACTGCAAATTATAAACTAAGAATAGTCAGTGTAAATAAGGGCCTATTTTGCAATTTCCCCACAAAATACTGTTTAGAAAAGCAAGATGTCTTAAGCAGACGAAAGAATGTGGTCAATACAGAGGAAAGGGGCAGTCAACGCAAGACACAGAAAATGGAAGCTAAAGCTATATTCGGTACTTCAAGTGACATTTGTAACTGAACTTGAATACGGTACCACCTATGCAAGAAATACACTACTCTATGTATATTATAATATGTTAAAACAGACTCATTGACAATCTGTCAACATAATAATCAGGTTTTTTCGTTTTAAAGAAAAGTTTAAAGTTAATAGATGGATATTTGGAAGAATACGTTTTAAAGTGTAGTTGAAATGGATACAAATTACACATATTTTCAAGTGTAACTTGAAATAGACTTTGGAAAATTATATTCATTAACTATTTTGATTTTGTCCATTATACACTGTTTTTGCATATTATTTGTTGTATACAAATTATTTTTCCAGTGGGAAAATAAAAGCATTCAGACAGTATGAAGACTGCTGAAATTAAAGAAAAAAAACTGTTAATGTTAAATTTCTTGTAAATATTATCCATATGTGTATAGAAAGTGTTTACATTCATGTTTATATTCATCATATAACATTTGTATTAATTAAACACCATAGAAACAGAAAAAATAGGGTATTAGGGTTTTCTTCAAGGCAGAGGTCTTTCAGAAGACTATAATTGAAATACCAAACATAAAATTGATGCACAGAATGTATAATACTACAAAATCAAAGAAAGTGCAAGGTGATTGATAAATATCCTGTCACTGCGAAAAAATATTTCATCAGTATTTGCTTTCCTCCACTACAGGAACTGAAAGAAAGCCCTACTGCAAAGCAGAACGTGCATTTGGTTAACAGCAGAAATTTATTCCAATGACAGAAAGTATTAGGTTGCATAAGGGCTTAAGTGCACTCAACACACAAAAAAGACACAGGAACAGCTAATGCAGCAGTTGGTTGAGCCTACAAAGGGAAAGCCCAGGACTTATGGTTTAGCAATCTGTGTAACATCAAAAAAGATGCATATGGTACACAGAATATGAGAGGATTTAAAACCTGCTCTTTTTTGTCCTTCCYAAAAATAACTTTAAAATTAGTTAAATCATCGGTAGAATATGGATAATTAAAGCCTTTGCTATAATCTGTTTTCCCATATGGGGGTGGGGTACAATTTGGTTTAAAGCAAGGGCATATTTAGAAGATAAGATAATACAACCATTCTCTGTAACTTAATTTATCTTTTACCTCCAGGTTTCTGAGATATGTATTTATACTTGATTTACAGGAATAGGTTTTTAATCATACTACAGCCTAAAGGACAAGTGAAAGACTGAGCTTCTACCGTTCTGCTTTAAAAAGTAAAAATATATTATAGGTAAATCATAGAATCATAGAATCATTTAGGTTGGAAAAGATCTTTAAGATCTTCATGTCCAACCATTAACCTAGCACTGCCAAGTCCACCACTAAACCATGTCCCTAASCACCACATCTACACGTCTTTTAAATACCTCCAGGGATGGGGACTCCACCACTTCCCTGGGCAGCCTGTTCCAATGCTTGACAACCCTTTAGGTGAAGAAATTTTTCCTAATATCCAATCTAAACCTCCCTTAGCGCAACTTGAGGCCATTTCCTCTCATCCTATCGCTTGTTACTTTGGAGAAGAGACCGATACCCACCTCGCTACAACCTCCTTTAGGTAGTTGTAGAGAGCAATAAGGTCTCCCCTTAGCCTCCTTTTCTCCAGCCTAAAGAACCCCAGTTCCCTCAGCCGCTCCTCATAAGACTTGTGCCCTAGACCCTTCACCAGCTTTGTTACCCTTCTTCAGATACACTCCAGCACCTCAATGTCTTTGTAGTACAATGTCATTGTAGTACCTCTACAATGATACAGAAAATAAAAAGAATATAGTTTGATTTTAAAATGTCCACCTTAATTTACAGAGGTTTACTTTAAATATTTTCATATTTTTAAATGTATATTCATACTTCCTTGGGAAAAAAAAGTGAACCTCAAAAATGAATATGGAACTCTGACGCTTTGTCAAGGCATAAATTTCAATTTTTTAAAATTTTTGTTTTTATTTTCAGAGCTGTTTCACATGTTCATAGTTTGTCTCTCCAATTGAAATTAAATGACTGTTTGAACAATCTGGTCAGTGTGCTAGTTAATTTGTTCTTTTTCTCTACTTTTAATATATTTCTTGGTGTAATAAAATTACGTGAYTTTTCTAAAAGTTTAAGTTAATAATGGAGGTTAAAAATCTGAACATGTTCTGTTTTGCAGCCTTGATAAAGAATAAAAACTGCGAGAAGCTTACGAATAATTTAAACAATAAACTACTGTGATTGCCTTGCTATTACAGCTCATTATCATCATGATGATAACAAGACAATGGTGGATATTAACAGAAATACAGATATAAAGCACATTTATTAGATAAAAAAGGTAATTATTTAATTGTATAACAAAAGCTTCTAATAAATATTGTAGCTGGCAATACAAAAAGAATTTTGTTGCATTTCCCCAAGAAATGTTGTAAATTGTTCTGCCCTGCTAATATGGAGACTTATTTTTAAACACTGAATAGGCTAAATGAAATGTTGGTTACCCTCTGTGCCATCATTTACAGGAAATAGAAAAGCTTAAGCTCTCCCTTATTCAGGTATCTTAGTTTTCCTACTCCATCGTAGGACACTGTTGGAGAAAAAAGTATGCAAGCAACCTGGAAAACTCACAAATCATTGCTCATGGATATTTAATTAAATTTCAGTAAATTTAATTAACTGAAGCAACAGTAACCCATGTGACAAACTTGTTATTATAAAAGGTAGTAATACCACTGCAAATCGGGAACAAAAATAAATACTAATTGGTTTTTGTCACCTGCAGAAAATATACACAAACCACCAAGAAGTGAGCCTGCCCTAACTGAAGTTCTTAGATTACCTAGCTGTTTTTTATAGTTGCAAGAATGCAAACCAACTAATAATCTACATAATCTACCAAGTAAGCTATATTTTAGCTGAATCAGTACAGCATCATCAATGTGTCTCAAGAAATTGGCCTTTATAAGTAAAACAAGACATGTTAGATTTTAAAAAAAAGCTACAGTCTGGGGCTTGAGAAATCTTGCAGCTTGTTCATGTGAGACCTTAGCCCAAAACAGTGAATATGTTTGGTCTTGGAGTTTTTGGCCCCATGTGAAGTAAATATAAAAACAGGTCCTTTCTAGTTCTAGGTCTACTCCAAAAAGAAAAGTACAGGGGCTGTTTTTTTGTTTGKTTTTTTTTATGATCCCAGATTTTAAACAAAATCATTCTCTCTCCACACCGAATTTCAAAGGCTTTGGATTTCAGAGGTTGTTTATGTATCTCTCCTATTGCTAGAGAGTAACAATAATCTAAGAATCCTTGGCCATATAAGAGCACAGACTTTTACAACTTAAAAGCTTTTAGGAAAGTCCAGGCACAAACATAGTCATTGTTGGTCTGCCGGTATGTTTAGTAGAAAAAGAAAAGTTAAAAATGAGCAGGGAAGCAAAGACTCCCAAATTTAAGGAAAAGCAACTTTCACAACTAATCAAACAAAATTTCCTGCTTCCTGTCATACTCTACACAGTTCATAGCAATCCTACAATTAGACATCCAGTTTTCTGGTGTCTTGACAATTAGAAAGAAAGAAAGAAGTCTTAAAATGGTACATATAACATTTTAATATATTTTAGTAAAAGCCACCTTTAAATTATATACAGTTATACCACACAGTGTTTAGTGTATTAACAGTTTCAAAGCACAGAATAGTTGGTTAACTATCACACTTCGGAAATAGGAAAGGTTTGGCTCTTTCTTTGAAGAGAGTTTTGGAAGCAGCAGAAGAAAAATGTAGAAAAATCTTACATTAAAATATTCTTCTCTGGGTAAGACCCCTAGTATTTCTGCAATCTGGTTTGGTTTTGTTTTTCAATTCTTGGATGTAATAACAGCAGTTTTGAAAGATAGTCTATAAAAAACAAGCACGCACAATATTTTAGATTTACTTTCTTTATCTTTGGCTCCGACTCCTTCTTATTCCCTCTTTCCTATTACATTTCAAGTAAATATTGATGTGTTTCCTTACAGTATTGGAAATTAATTTGAATTAAAGCTGAAATGAGACACGTTGTTGATAATGCCTGTCAACAAAAGAGTTACGATGGTCTATTACAGGTCCCTAGGCTTTTATGCAGGAGAGAGAATTTAACTCATTTGCCAACTATTAAGAATCTGAAAGGTGCAATTTTAGCCACAATCTATTTGCATACCTTCTGAAATGACTGGCAAGCTTCTTAATGCCCTAGTGGCTATTCCAAGAGAAATTCAGTTGTACCTCTGCAACTAGAGGAGTTTCCAATGGCTGTATGTCAAAATATAATATGTATTTATCTTATGAAGGGAATATTTATGGACTAACCTTTCTACACAGGAATTAGAACTACTGATTCAAAGACTCCTTTGAATAAAAAAGCGCTCCTCTAGATACTAGTTATTCCAAAATAAGGAGCTGTCTTCAAACAAAGCCATGTGTTTGGTAGGACAGAGAAAGAACATACGAATTAGTGACAAACACTGTCCATCAATTATTGAAGATTAAACCCACACCCACCCCCCAAAAAAAGAAATTTAGTTCCAATTTTCAAATACAACAGTTTTGCAATTTATCCATCAGTGGAAATCAGGACAACTACCATCTCAATCTTCTCTTTATTGTTTTCCAGAGAAAGCTTTTTAAAGCTTAATGTGTTCTTTAGAACACTTCTATCCCCTGTAGACTTAATTCCCATGTATTACAATGTCTCAAAAGCATCAAGGAAATATTGAATTTGCAGTTGAATCAGCAAAGGCTTCTTCCAGTAATTAGCATGCAAAGAGTTAAAAACCTGCTTTAATACAGAAAACATCTACCACTCCTTAAAGTAAAACAGATTGTAAGTTGGTACAATTAAGGTTCCCACTAGCAGTGTTTCCTATGAATCAAAAATGTATTACATTTTAGAAAATAGTACAGTTTGTGCACCATCCCCCAGTGGCCATTTCATGCCTCCTATGTCAAACTGGAATTTAAAGCCAGCTCCAGTCAGATTTATTCAAAAATCTTTCAAATAAATAGGGAATTCAAGTTCTAAAGGGAAATTCAGATTTATTTGAGACTAAAATGCAAAGCAACTAGCAGCTAAACCAAAGCAGCATGCCTTTTTTTGAAAGACTATGTCTACAAACTTGAAGCTGCTAACTCTTAAAACTGAAATATCTTTTTTCTGCTTTCCCCTTGGTCTTTTCTAGGAGTTTAAGCAAAACCCCATGCTAAACAACAAAACACATGCTGAATTACATGTCTCAGCCTCCACATCAATTACATCTGTTTTCTTCACAAAGAAAGAATATCAAACCAAATCACCCCTTTTCCTCAGCTTGTTAGATTGAAGCTCATATACACCAGTGGCAAATTTTTACCCTCCCTAGATCTAAAACATGTTTCTTCCTGCCTGACAAAAGAAACAAAGTAATTTCAACAATCTCAAAATGTATGTATTTTTCATGAATCATGCTCATTGTTCACACCTTTATTTACTACTTCTCTTCCATTTTCAATCTTATGAGAGATTTTCAGCTTGCCAAAGATGTGACTGAGAGAGATAAGATAGAAGTTYATAAATTTTTTTCTGATTTGGAGGAGTTGAATATATTCATAACAGTTCATGCACTCTACTTACTCAGAAGTAAGACATATCTTCAGAATACCTATAAGCAAAAGCTATAGCAGCTACAGTTCCTTAACAGGTTATAGTCAATAAAAACCCATTTATTAACATTTCAGTCTGTGGTACATTACTTTTATTTATATGACATATAGCATTAGTTATTTTAAGACTTTATGAAGTGGTATCTTTTCATGATCTTTTATTTGCAAGCTCATTTAATTAGTTTTCAATGATAAAAGTTTTAATAAAGAAATTGCTCTTGTGGATCAATTTGGAGATTTGTGAGATCTGGGTTCAAATGCCAGCTTTCTCTCTCTTAAGACTCCATGTGTGAAACTGGTATTCAGAACAGTAATACCATCTAAAGGGAAAAAATTTAAAACTTGAAACTTCACTTTTTGTAAAACTGTTTTATGTAACTATAACAATATCTTAGTATAGATACTTTAACAGGTACCTTCTCCTACTGAAGATTTAAAACTTCTTTTGTTATGCTGTTTTCTTGCACACTGATTTGACTTGCTGACAAATTCAAAACCAGCGACAGACAGTTACCTTATTCTCCCTTGAAGTATAGGAGACAGCTAAACTAAAGACAGAAAAGTCTCAGCTGCAGCCAAGAAAAATCATGAAGTCTCTAAGAGTCATGTTAAGATACACCAGTGGGGAAGAGTATCAAAGAGCTGGGAACAGGGGTGAGAGAAATAAGCAATATACTGAGCCTGTGAAAAACACCTTTTCCTTAGTCTCAGCAGCTTCTGATGTGATTTTATGCCCTGCAAGCAATAGGTACCTTCCATGTCCTTAGGGAATTTCAGGGAGCACTTACTGCTTATTTAAAAAGGCATAGGAAAAATATTTTAATAGTCCTTGCAGCAGGGAGCAAGACATCATCTCTCTAGCTGAATTCTCTACCTACTTGGCTTGTGAGCTGCTGTGCTCCTGCATCTGCAGCCCAGATGAACCACGCAGTCTGCATGCAGATTAAAACACTGTCAGTGAGTGGATCCGGGAGAGCTCCTCCCCATCCACAGCAGCCCCTTCTCTCCTAGATCAAGCATTCAACAAGGAAGTGGAAGAGATGGCTTTGAACTTTGAAGCCCAAGAGACATTAAACCTCAGCTCTACATACCCCATGAGTGTTGCTACCATCTGGATCACTGTATCAACAGGCTGACCTTTCTCTCTCGTGTTGCTGCGTTCATTGCAGAGGATAATCCCATGGAAGTGTATCAGATTTGCTCAAGGCACGGCCACTTGATCATGTCCCCATACCAAGTATCACCATTTGTATGCCCTTCAGAAAGTTGTATTAAAATGCGAGAATTCAAACATATAACAATACTTTACATACTAACATTGGTTTAAGAAATGCTGTTCATGCAGAGAGGATATGGTTAAAACTACAGCATAGAATCTTTAGATGAGGCTTTAATGAGTTCGAGAACAGAAAGTTGTTTCTCAGGACTTGGCAGACAGGTGACTGACAACAATTTCAAGTTTGGCTCTAATACCCTGCACTTGTTCTCTTTTTCTTCCTTGTGGATGTATCAGGAAATCTCAAGTAGGCAATACAGAGCAAAGGCATGATTCATAACAACATCAAGCACAAAGTCCTTAATCTTACTAAGCAATAATCTCATTTTGAATTTGTATTTAATTTACCCAAGTTCTGTCTATAAAGTTACTCAATAATAAAAAAATATTTAGAAGGATCATGACAAATGAAGCCAGCATCCTTAAAGAAGGCCAGTATAACGGATTTTTGTCTTGCATTGGACTGAAGTAACTTGGCATAGAAAAAGACACATTCTTCTAGCACAGAAAAGGAATGCACTTCAACAATGTCAGGTTCAAAATGAAATAGAGTATCAAGACTATGCCGGTGCATCAAACCTAAAGCCAAAACAAAATGTACATATTTATTGCCTTTGATCATAGTTACTGTATTTGAATCAAACAGATCCTGCCAATATGCACATTAACCTGTGAGCATGTGCTACCTTTACCAAGAATCCTAATAGATCCTAATAATGATATCCCAATAGACCTAATAGAGGTCTCAAATATTTTGGTCCACTGGATATGAATTCTCCTTTTAAATCAACACATTATCATAAGAAATAATTATGTAAGGATTGCTTAGGGCTGTACTTAAGGTTGTACTTGAAGTGAGCCATCTAGTTTATACTTACAGAAATAAATTAGAACAAATTAGGCTGCAGTTCAGACACAAGTGGTTGAGAAGAGTGTGACTGGCAACACTCTTTTATTCCCAAACATGAAAAAAATTTACTCTCTAAGGCCAGTTAGATGATAACTAAAGAGATTCAATATCAAGAGCTACATGTGAGTAACATCTATTCTAGAGAATGCCCATTTGGCAATATATTGTAATTACAGCCACTCATGTTGGCAACATCCAGCTTTTACTGTACTAAAAATCACACATACATCACAAAACCTGAAGCCCTGAGGCAAAGAAGACACAAGAATTCTTATGGTTCTGAATGGGAAACATTACACCTGTCAAGAGATGCATAATTTCGGTATCCTGGATTCTGAAAAGAGAAAGAAATAAAACTATAAGGTTGCTACTGGGTAAGACAATTCACAATGAAACAAACAAACAAAAGTCTGTATTAATTTCCCAGAAGCTTCTTCTCAGGAAGAGAAAACATTCCAATTTTGGAGAGACCTGCTATGTTAATCAGTAGGTAGGACTGGACTTCTCAGATAGTGGAGATGAGCACCTCTAAAGAAATGTGTAACCTTTAACTAAAGTAGTAGACTAGATAATAAACATAGATATTAATCACAAGATGAAATGGTTCTTATGATTTAAAGCTTGCTATCTGACACACAGCAGCAGTGAAGAATGCCACACTGTACACAAAGGATAAAATTACTATCAAATACAGGCCCTGGATCCCTGCCAGTCTCCCAAAGTTGAGATGTATTAACTCTGATTGGATCTGACTGGACAGGGAGTGCTTACTGCTCCTATTATTTTTTATTGCCTTCCTTCATGCCACCACAATAATAAATACCTTGGACTACCTAACGCATGCTATGAATATGATAGTGTTTTCCCACCGAATAAATTTTCCAGTGCCCAGATCAAAGAAGCACTTACATGCACAAGTGGAGAAAACTACTTCTCAGATTATAACCCAMAATAAACCTTGCCTGATTTCTTAACTGAGTCATATGTGGCTGTTTTCATTGGAAGTGTCAGAAAGACAACTGACTACTGTACAGATCCAGAAGCATCATAAACTTGGCTGACTAGAATGTTTCAGGGACTATCCTCTACTCAAACTCATTTGCAGCTTGCATAGTACATGCCCCTATGCCTCAGTCCACAGATGAGCCAAATCCAGTACATATATCCAGTTCAAATCCAGTATGATGTGCATGGAACTTCAACAGCAATTTCAGTATAAAGCACAGCTTTTGTTCAGAATTACAGAAGAATGATTTTCTTTCTAATCTAATGTAAATTAGGAAGTAAATGGACAAGAGACAGAAGCAAAGTTGGGATTAGAGACATGAACCTAAAAAACCCTCAACAGAAGATGTTCATCTCGCTACTCTAGGACATTACAGCAGTAATAGCCATAGTATATAATGTATATAATCATACTACATTATATTCTTTATATAATAGTCTAGGAGTTGGGACATCTGGCAATAACCAGGAAATCTCACACAGCTTGTTAGTTAAAAATCAGCTCTTATCTCCTAGGCAAGTGATCTAACCACTATGTTGGTCGTGGTAATGCCTATTGCTCCTGAAGGTGTGCAGTTGTAGAACCAAATTTCCAACATTCATGGGATAAGAAAGAAAAATAAAAATAAATAAAAACTAGAAGAATGAATCTGTAGACAAGTGAGTCTCTGCTCCAAATACTACGACTCTTACCCAGTGACTTGATACAGTAAAATGCATATGGAACCTAATTTATCTTTTTTGTGAATCTGCCTGCAGGTTACAGGACTCTTCACACAAAGGCCACAGTATTTGGAATAACACATCTTCACTTTGATGTGTTTTTTGATGACTCTTACAAGTCACAGAACAAAGTAAATAAGGCATATCTTTATTGAGAAATTCTTTGGCTTATGAAGATTTGCCATGTCCTATGACCAGAGCTGGGTAAACACAAGGAAAAAAAAATCCAGAAATACTATTGGGGAAAACCCCCACTGATTACTAGTGGCACTGCTTGTATTTGCTTAGTTGTAAACATTTGGATTTATTGAGGTTTACTGGGAAAAAGGCTGCAGAATGAAGAAGCTCATAAACGTTAACAAAAACAGGAGTTCAGTAGAATATCCCATTTAACGATTGCTTTACTTACAGCTCACGCTGAATATCGTACATATAATATCATCATGCTTGTGACCCAACATTTCTTTTTTTTTTTTTTTTAGGGTCAAAGGTGAGTTTCATGTAGGGTTTGGACCTTTTTTTCTCCCCATGACTTAACTATTCCACTTTCTTCTTTAGTTGGCAGGGGTTCATTGAGTCACTCTTATGCATGTCCACCTTAAATGAAAGGCTTTTTAAAAGTAAAAGGCCTTGCAGAATATTCTAAAGATGTTCATAATGCTCAGCAACGTGCCAAGTTACCTAATCCTTTCTGAAAAGTTCTGATACAGCCAAGTCCATTCAAAGCGAAGGCTTCCTCCCCACATCTCTCAGGAAGAGTCCGGAACACTAACTGTGTAGTCACGCAAGAGTTACATGGTTCAAAGGTCAAACTTCACCCTGAGATAAGGCTAATTCCAACAGCTGTTTTCAAAATTAGGACCAAGCCTGTTGACCGGCACTGCACGCTAGCAGGGGCAAAACAAGAGATCTGAACATAGGCTTAGATGCTAATAGATACCTTAGCTTTGAAGACAGCAGGACAACACTGAGTACCATGTAAGATACCTGTCTCACTCGCAGCTTCACATTCTGTGCATTAGAATTATCTAATAACAAATGAATGTAGGGGTTATCAAGTCTAGTTTCCCTGCCAGGAAGAAGAGGCGATAGTCCCAAAAAAACTAGAAAGGAAGAAGGAAAGGTTATTTGGCCATTCTAAGTTTATAAAGTAGTCAAACAGGATTTGAAAGCTCAGCATCACTGTTAAAAAGAGGAGCTGGTCTCTTTAATGGAAGGTTGCGACTTTGTCTCCAGCTCTTCACAATCTTTCCCTCCCTGGCCCACGCATTAGTCTTGCTCCCGTGCAAACAGAGCCAGCTATTCTTCAGCCAGTAGCTGCTTCTTGCAGCAATTCCAACTTCCAGTGGTGGCACAGAAGTCCACACACCATATGTTCTTCGGACATTTATTTATAGTCTTTATCCAATAGAGCTGGGCAATTATAAAGACATAATGATAATTTGTGAACAGAAAAAAGGGCTTCTCCTACTTAAATTTGTCCCATGAGAGAACAGAATACAAATGCCATCTACTTGCAGCAGGCAATTCATGAACATGCTATCTAAAATACGAACAAACTATATGAGCAAATTTCAGCAACAAACTAATCAAAATCATGACCTATTTATGAGTTGATTACAATAACAAAAAATTACTACAAATAAGTAGTGGGTAATTTGTGAACCAAATAAAGGGCTATGATTCTCACATATAAATTGCTGTCAATGAATAATTTAACCATCTCTAGTTAGAGCCATCTATTTATTAAGAAATCTCTTTAGCACTCTCCAACTGGAGCTGGCAGAATGATTTATCTCTACACACAGTGATAAAGCCAAGGGAAATCAGTACTACTGGACATTTAAAATACCGGGTTTGATTCTCTAGAGCCCTGGAGTATCATTTATAACTATGTAGCCTGGACTTTAGACATGACCATTCTCATTTGGTAACATTTTAAAGCCACTTTGCCCAGTACAGATGACACAATACACAAGGCAGTGGCAAATCAACATTTCTGTGTTTAAATTACATAGTAAACCAGCTATGGTTTACACTATCCTTCTTTGCCTTTGAAGATATTCTACATGGAAAATAACGTAAATATTCTAGCAGGAACATATAGCAAGCATTCATAGTAACATTAGCATAAATCCCAGAGCGAACATTAGACTCTTGAAAACAAAACCAAGCAATCTTTTAAATCTTTTTTTAAACTTCGCAGCAAAATATTTCCTGCAAAGACTAATAATATAAACAAAGTATTCATTCAGCTAGGGTTTTCCTTTATTAGAGGTAGTGGCCACTGCAAAGGGAGCAGAGAATAAGGTTATTAATTTTATGGTTTACTGCTTGATTTTTTTAAACAAATGTTAAGATCACCATGTTGCTGTTAGGAGTGGTGTCTTCCAACACACACCAGTTTTAGACAGCAGAGTAACTGATGACTGTCCTTGCTTCAAGCCTCTTAAAATGAGATTGCATAAGGCCAGAAGGATAAGAAGTTACAGGGAAGTAGTTTTAAAACYGTTGCAGGGGTGCTTTACAACTGTGTAAAAGCACACTATACCTTTGTCAAGGAAAGGCATAAGAAACAAAGCAACCATGTTTTCTGTTACAACAGAAGAGAAATAGTTTTAAAAGGTGATGACTGCCTGCCACAGTGTATATGCCCCATTATCCATCTGTACGCTGATTTCCCTGTTTCTCTGTTTTTGAACTAGAAAGTATTAATACATACAAATAGACTACCTACCACTTCCACACTTGACTTGTGACTTAAATTACAACTACTTTGATCATTATTATTATTGCCTTTATACTGTAGTTTCTAGACTAAAAAGGTGCTTCTCAAACTGAGAGGAAAAGTCTACAGCTCCTTTCTACAAAAATTATCTGCAGATTACTTCCAATAACCTCAACACACTTGGGATAATACAGTCAGAAATAGCACCAAATTGGAAAAAATGCAGTCAATTTAAGCTTTGTTGCTCTCTTCATTATGTATGAAACACATACAAGCATATGTTTTTGCTTATAATTTTAAGGTCCGTAACTTCACATTACTACATATATTATGACACCATGCACATTAAACTGTGAAAGCTGCACACTTTGATCAGAACTTGTAGTCTGCCAGGAAAATGACAATATTTCATCTGAGATTTTTCAGCAAAAACACACGCACAACTTTTTTTCTTGTTAAGACCTTGGGTTGTTCCCTAGCAAAAAGTGTCGTGTATTGATTACAAAAACAAAAGGAAAAAGATAGAACTGTAACAAAAATCACAGAGGAATCAAATCGTGCACTAGTTTGCATCAATTGACTCCCATCTAGTAAGACAAACAGGAGAAATACAAACTGTTTTGATAGCATTTCCAAACTGAGTTTCGTGCACACTTCCAAATCACTTCATGAGGTTGGGACTGGTTTCTGGATAATATACAGCATCAGGGCTTCATGTGAAAAATGTTACATTTGTGGAGATTTATTACCTGTTATAACCCTTCTAAAGGCAAATGTATGAAAAATCCATCTGCATTTTCAAAAAATGTATTTTGAAATTTCTTCATGAAACCTCTCCACTTCTTCATAATAACTGCTGTATGTGTTTCATCAGAATTATTTTTATCATTATTCTCTGCATTGCTACCTGTAATTTTGAGGTCTTAAGAGTGGGGAAAAACACTTTCTAGAATTTCTTGGAAAGGGAAGTTCAAAACCTGTTGTAACATTCTCCAGTCAACTTTAAGCCTCAGATAAAACCTGGCTTTATGGCATAAAAATTCAGGTTCAGTTCAGTGAACCCACTCTTTAGAGACATGCAATGTAGCCAACAGTAAATCTTTATTCAGGTTTCATACTCTCTTTATAAGTCAGCCATACCCCAATTTCATCAATGCGAAACTATAAATCCCAATAACCAAGATCCACCACTGGGCATACACCGTTTCTACTCAGGATACAGAGAGGACATCCTCTGTCCACTGGGACTGAAGAACAGAGAAAACATGGGAGTTTTCCACCAAGTCATTTTTTAAATATGGACTTAAAGTTTCTTTTCACACAGTGCAAATATTACCTTTCCTGAACTCCCAGGAAACAGCAACCAGAAACTGTTTTCAGAATACCCTCAAACTAGACACCATACCTAATAATTTTCTTAATCATTCTAATAAATCAATACATTTTGCAACAGTCCTCTAAATAAGGGCTACTTGCTCTTGTTGCAGCATCCTGTTTTCTGAAAAATGCTTTGAAGACCTTTTGATATTAACAAAGTTTTTAACCATGGAACA
Source organism: Phoebastria nigripes (assembly GCA_035582835.1). NCBI lineage: Eukaryota > Metazoa > Chordata > Aves > Procellariiformes > Diomedeidae > Phoebastria > Phoebastria nigripes. The sequence goes on along the minus strand of JAYKAV010003069.1, from coordinate 318,895 downwards.
CGTAGGCATTTAAATTGAAAGGGAGAAATAAAAGGGAGAAAGAAATGGGAGGGGGAAAAAAAGGGACAAAAGGGAGGGAAACAAAACTATGACATACATAGCACCATTTTGCTTTGAATTTTTTCTAATGAAGAAGGAAGTAAAGTCTTTTAAACTTGAAAAGTTGTCAGAATATTGGGTTGTTCTCTAGCTTGCTCTACTTTTAACTTATTATTATAGATGACTTTTAGTTCAGAACTTCTCTGAATGCTTTCCTTGACTTTCCTTTCTGAATCACTGAAAATTGTTTCAGGGATTTCTGCCTGCCTAAAGCCAGCAGCACTGCTAGTTCTAAGCAACACAAAATGTGCAGAAATTGATATATCCATTCATTCTGTGTTAGAAGTCAGTGCAGCGAAAGATTAAGATGTGCTTCCAAAGTACTAAAGTATATCTTTGATATGAGCAGTAGCTGTTAAATCCCAGCACATCAGAATCTCCTAGCAGAATGATGATTTGGCAAAGGTTTAGGAAATGAAGACTGTTGACACAGTAGATTAATGCATTTGTTTGCTTACTCCCAGTCTCTCCTCACGTACTATTATATCTATTTAAGGTTTAATGAAATTAGATTCCATTTTTATACTGTCAGGGTTATTCTCCTCTGTAATATTTGTATTCTAATAACAGGGTGGATAAGTAAGTGAATGTGAGGGGGGGAAGAGAGAATTTTCCCTTAACTACTGCCCATCTGCTTCAAAGAATGGGATTTTTGCTTTGAGTAACAAAGACAGCAGAGCATTCATTTGTATTCAATCCAACCTATATGCCTACCTTTCCACTGAATCAGCTTTGTGCATTTTAAAATACAATTTTTGTTAAGAATGTTGTAATGAATTATAACTACAAAAGTTATGCAGAGTACATCTCACACAGCATGGGTTGGATCTATCCTGCTTTACACCAGTAGGTGTAAATTACTTACTGCCAGTACTTCTATTAGAGTTGAATGCACTTCCCTTTTGGCAGCAGAAAGTACAATGATATCTGTTATCACAGGCTTGAGTAAAAATGTAATTTAGCCCAACCAATTTGCACATTGTATTGGCATACAGTAGACAGAGGATAATTTAGGTTGGAAGGGACATCAGGAGGTGTCAAGTCCAACCTCCTGCTCAAAGGACAGCTAGCTGTAACATAGACTGACTGGGTTGCTCTCTAGTCCTGAAAACCTCCAAGGATGGAGACTGCACAACCTCTCTGGGAAATCCGATCCAGTGCTTGACTGCCCTTGGAGTGAAAAAGTTTTTCTTTATATCCAGTCTGAAACTCTCTGCCTGTTGTCTCTTGTCTTCCCACCACGCATCACTGTGAAGAGCCTGGCTCCGTTCTTCATGTAAACTCCCTGTACGTATTTGCAGACTGTTACTAGACTCCCCCTGAAGCCTTTTCTCCTCTAGGATGAACAAGGCCAGTTCCCTCAGCTTCTCCTCCTAGGGCATGGTGCTCCAGCACCCAACAGAAGGTGGCCCTCCACTGAATTTGCTCCAGTTTATCAATGTCCTTCTTGTATTGGAGGGAGGCCAAAACTAGATGTGGTCTAAAGTGTGTTGAGTACATGGGGATAATCTCTTCCCTTGATATACTGGCTATGTTCCTGTTAATACAGCCCGAGACGCTGTTGGCCGCCTTTGCTGTGAGGGCATGCTCTTGGCTCATGTTCAGCTTGCTGTCTACCAAAGTCCCCAAGTCCTTTCAGCAGAGCTGTTTCCTAGACAGTCAGTCCCCAGCCTCAACCACTGCATAGAGTTAGCCTTTCCCAGATTTGAGACTTCACATTTGCACCTGTTGAATTTCGTGAGGTTCTTGCTAGCCCATCCCTCCAGCATGTCTAGGTCCTTTGGATGGCAGTGCTGTCCTCCAGTGTAACTACTGGTACCCCAGCCTGGTGTCATCTGTACACTTGATAGAGTGCACTCTGTTGTCTCCTCCAGGTCATTGATTAAAATGATAAACAGGACAGTACTCAGCTCCTTACTACTTGTATATATCCCATTAACAACTACTCTCTGAGCCTGACATCCAAGCAGGTTTTATACATCCAGTTGTCCACCCATACAGACCATACATCCTAATTTGGATATATGAACATTGTGGGAGACAGTGTCAAAAGCCTTGCTAAAGTTGAGGTACTACTCTCTCCTCATGCACAAATCCAGTCGTTTTACCACAGAAAGTAATCAGGTTGGTCAGGTGTGGTTCACCCGTAGGAAATCCATACTGAATGTTCCCAATCACCACCTTCTCCATCATGTGCCTGCAGAAGTGTGCTCCAAGGAGGTGTGCTCCTTGATTTTCCCAGGGACTGAATGCAGACCAGCCTGATGTTCCCCACATCATTCCTTTGGCTTTTTTTGAAGATTGAGCATTGTGACAAAAATTTAACTCCAAGTTTAATTTGCCACCACTTTTAATAATGCAAGTAAATTAAATCAGAAAAGATACAATAATGACAACCTTTCTCAGTCTGGTAATGACTGACCCTACTCTTCCACCTCTCCCAAACATACACATGCTTTATGGTGTTAGGAGCTTGTGGTAGATGACATTGTATGCAGAGTAAGGCCGGACACTGGATGAATTCAAAACTATTAAACTTGGTCTGCTTCCAAAGTTATTGTTTATTTCCAAAGTTAAGGCTGCTGTCTTTTAGTTTCTGTTGTTTACAGAAGCAGTGGTGTTTTCTCAGTAATCTTTTAGCACATGTAGTTTAGGATGCAAACTCAACGCTAACTGCTCCACAGCTTCTACACAAGCAAAGATAGGACTATGGAGAACTACGATGCTGCATTATTACCAATACCATGAAATTAAAATTATGACCTGCACCCCAAAGAAGGTAAAAACATTGCCTTTCTCCTCAAATCATAAGATTTTAAGTAAATTACACTGTGTATTTTGGTATATCTTGGGATTTTTAAACTACCCTTATGTATTGTGGGTATGGTATTTATATATAAACATGTGTGTGGTAATTTCAAAATCTACCAAAAAGGTAATTTTTCTGAAACGTGAATATTAATATTTCTTGGAAAATAAAGCTTAGTACTTACACTCAATTGCGGGGGAGGGGGCAGAAGGAATGTTAACAAAAACCACTGTGATTCAATGAAACAAAAGTGAAATAGAATTGGCTCTGTCAAGAAAACTTCAGCAACACTACATTCTTACCTGGTTTTTTTTTTATCATATGGTTTCTCACACTTACAAAACATACACTGTCCGATTACATAAAAGCATGTGCTGGAGTCAGACTAAAGATCCAGCTAAAGTAGTATCCTACTTCCATGAATGACCAAAAACAGAGGTACAGAGAAGAATAAAAGTGGAAGGCAAGCATACATCATAAGGAGTACAGGAGCTGCATCTTTTTAGCAGCAAGAAAGATGCATAAAAAGAACCTAGAACCTTTACTGAACACAGTTTATTAATGAACCATGAAACGTAAAGTTTTAGATCCTCACTTACTGAATCAAACGTAAAAGGAAACACAGTAAGGGGAACTGAAAACTGAAGACAGAATTATGACAAATGACATCATTCTCGGTGCTGCCATTATAATGTAAATATCCCACAGAGCAGTGATAGTCTCTTCATATAAAACCAATTCAGTACATGTTTCTGTAATTCAGTTTCTGTCAGGAGACCTCTAGAATACAAACAGTATTTAGTATTGGCATGATTTCACTCAAAATGCTATGATTTACCAACCAGCAGGCTGTTTTGACTACAATTGGTCAAATTCAAGCACAGTTTTAACTTTTTAAAAGCTTTTATATTACTGCTTATCTTTCATGGAACACAATGAGAAAGCTACAAGGATAATATGCAAAGAAATACTGTCTCACCCGAATGCACCAAATTACTATAAAATTTCTTCAGACTCAAAAGAAGTAATCTTCTCTGAAAATGMTATCATGCTTTCAAGGGAAAATTAAGTCATATATTGAATCACAGTGCACATTTTTCTTGAGCTCTTGATAAATGATAAGCTATAGAATATACAATTTGCATTAGTAAATCATAATTTTAGTAATTAAAAGGATTGATCCAGTTTCTACTGAATCAATGACAATTTTGAAATTTACTTCATTGACTGCAAGATCAAATAAATAAGATTAGGATTTTTTTTCCTCTTGTTGCTCAACAGATTTTTTTCCCTAAATTTATCATATTTGATGCTGACTCACTGTGAGACAAACTACGCACATTAACAAACCACTGCTTTGATGAGCTATCCGCTACTAATGTGCATGGGACTAAGTATTTGAGAACTATCCTAAGTCTTATTCCATGAGGCTCTAAACATGCTACTCCAACCTAGTATTTCAGCCTCAGCTGGGGACATCCTTGTTCTGCAAAAACAGTTCTCTGACACGCTTTTTATTTTTAAGAAGCTTGAAATTTTGAACCAACAAAGCAATACTGGAAACCAAGGCAATTTTAGGTGGAGGATTATTTTTCTTTCATTGCTAAGCTCACATATAAATGGACAAATAATAAGGCAGRGTGTAAAACTCATAATGAATGACTTAAAAATGAAATGAAAAGGAAAGGTAACAAAATATTTGTGAGCAGAAAAGTCAGAAATAGCAATAGCAGTAATTGTATTTGCTATCTGTAGAGTTACTTCTATCTCAGAGGATCCTAAACCATCTTATCTTGGGCGAGATTGTACCCTGAACTACATAAAAAGAACAAAAGACAGAGAAACTTGTGAAGTCCCGTTTGTAGAATTTCCAACCGTTGCTCCCTCAAGAGCATGTAGGCTTCATACCTTCAAAGGAGAACAGGAAACAGACACCAAAATTTGAGTTCACGATATAATATAAACAAAGACTTCACTAACTGCTGAATACATCTACTCAGAAAAGGTAGAATGTAGAGTTAATGCTGTCAAAGAGGAAAAGCTGTTGTTCAAGGTGCACTATACATATTCCATAAGTGATTCACAGAACATTAGAACTCATAGATCTCACAAACTTTTGCAGTTACCACAGTAATGCAGATTCATACCTGTGGCAAGATAGATGATATGGAAAAGCATGTCCTTGCCCTGCACGACATCCACAACCACATGGGAAAATCGGCTGTTGTCTTCCATGAAGTAAGGAATTGGAATAACTGGTTGAACGACCTCATGCATTAAGAAGAATTTTTGAGCATCTTGAAGATTTCTCTCAGTCAGATTTACATACAAACCCTGGTCCATGGTGCCACACTGTAAAGACAGAAAAGTAACATTACTACATGCATCAACAATAACAACAGATTTACTCTCTGATTTACAGCACAAGAAAATAAAACCCAAGAGTATATCTTGTAGTGACAGTGTGGAATTCCACTTTCAGGTCTCACTTTGGTGCTGACCAGACTGTCCGCACAGTGATTGAGGAAGCTCCACTTTCCTGAGGCAGTACTACGGAGGGTCCGTAACTCTGAACAATATGGAAGGGCACRAGACTGACCACCAGAAGTGGGCTATAGTAATATTTTGCTATATCCTATGTTCATGGGACAGGAAGGAGAAAAACTACCATCTAACAAACCACAGAATTTTCTGAATAGTTTTCTTTATAATTTACACAGACGCAGTGCTAAAGACATAACAAATTTTCAAAGGAAAGCCCATGTCCTACCACAGCCAGGGTCTGATAGAAATCCCAGGTCACAGCACCACGCACAGTTCTAGCAGCTTCTTCAGACCCTGCATTCACCAGCCAAGAATRGACAGTGTGGAGGTCTAACTATAAAGTGTTATCCACAGCAAAGACATTTTTGCTTTGGAACTGACTGTATTTTATATCTGAAAACCGTACTCTTACAGGAAAGCATTCACTAATTGCATGCATAAATTTCAAGCACAAATAAGCAAAGCAAAATAAGTGGCAGTTAATTTTAGCATCTTTGTGTTTAAGTCTTCAACTGAGGACACAAAAGAGAAAGCTGCTTAGTGCATGTGAATATGTAAACATCCACATGTTTACTCATGCATAATTGCATCAGAGAATTAAAACAGTACTTCACAACATTTATCAAGTATGTCGGTGATGTGAAAGGCATACCTAAGTCATACTGTTTCATTCTATTCTACTATGTCATAAATTATGCTATGAATTACAGCACGAACAAAATAATACAGTGTGCAAAACCCTACCAGTTATTTTTTCATTATTGCCATGTTTTCAATCTGAAATTAAGTGATCATTCCAAATCCACAAATATTAAAAAAACCTCAAATAAATAATTTCATAATGAAAGATCATATGATGAGGAAAGACAGTTAAGCAACTGGCAGGAAACAATTACTTGCTCTGTGAGCGCCCTGCATGTCAGGCCAGTGAAAAAAAAAACCACGCCAGAGCAGAATTTCTCTGAATCTATCAAGCAGGAAAGATTCCAGCTGGAATGCTCATAGTACACTGAAATACATATGGTCCTTGGTCTTACGATGGAAATTATCCTGTGTAAAGAGAAAAGCAACCATCTCTAGAGAAAAACAGTGTTCCTCAAAACTGGGACTCCAATAGTATTCTAATCAGGAAAATATTTCATTAATATAATCCAGTCTTGGAAATACAATGTCTGATGTAACTATCACTACATAGCAGTAGTCTTCCTTCAAACCACATACTTCTCTCTGTTATTGCTGAGTAGGTGAATACTCTGAGGATAAATCTACTTCCGAGACTACACAAACAGAACTACTGATATTTTATCACAAGCACTCTACAAAAGAAAAGTCCTCCTTTCTGGGGAGGAAACTAGTGACTCAGCCAATGAATATATCCTATCTACGAGCAGTATGTACTCTAACGCACCATCAAGTCACAAAAAATGGTTACACCTAGCTCTAAGCATTAGACTAGCTTCTGGTATACATCAGTGCTGCAGTTAGGGACCCAGAAATCTAACAGAAAGTTCAACAGAATAAAAGATAGCACCTGCAAAAGAACAGAAGTTCGACATCACTAATGATACCTAGAGATCAGTTAATGTCAATTAACTGATGGCTTCAATATTGTGTTGTAAGAGGCCATGTTACAGCTTTTAACACTAGTGCTGGCCTGCAAGGCTGTTGCTCAATGAGACACGATACAACTGTTGCCACTTGTTCTTGTAAATTTGAGGAAGTACCAGCCATATTAAAATCATCCAGACTATCCAAGCAAGAAATTTCTTCCACACCTCCGTCTTGACTGGGATTTAGAGATGAGTGCCGACAGTACAGTAGAGACTTAAACCGTTTTTACACAACCATCAGGTTGTCATCTTTGTTTGTATGTACCACTCTGTATGGGGTGCTCTCACAATAATTATCAACACATTAATACAAGGTTTGCAGGGAGACGTTAATAACTTTTATTGGACTTGCTCACCTAGTCAGAAAGAAGATAAGATTTTTACATACAAGCCTTTCTTCAGGCTTTCTGCTTCAAAAATTTAGCCTCACTTAGACACTCTTACTGTCGCTATTTTGACAATACAAATATTTCTACAATATGTAAAAAGCTATATACAAATATAACCCGCTTCTGCAATGTGGCTTACTTAAATGGTCTTGTCACCTGGGGCTAATGCCAAACATACTATTTAGGAAAGGTAACGTGGCTCTGGCCTGTAATTCAGAGCAAACTCAGTGCCTTATTTTCCTTTGTTTGCATAAATCAGGAAGTAATCAAAACTACCTACAATCCCTGATGGGTGATTCTGTTTCATGCTTGCAAAGATCTCATGACCCTTACAAGAAGATAGGGAAGGCACTGAACTCGTGAGATTGCATTGAGATTAAGGTATGGTGAAAGGTGGATAAAGGTGGATACACTTAAGTATCTTGGTGAAAAGCTGGTGTTGTTAAGCACTAAATTAATGCCATTTTCCCTTCCATTTCCCTTGCTAGAATCACACTCACTAAAATTGTCCTAGTAGGAGTGGTGACTATGCAGAAGAAGAAAAAAATGCATATGTGCTTACCTGAAATACCCTTTTCTTTTTGTAGAAAGTTCCACTGAGTGACCCACTTTGGACTAATTAGTTTTATGCTGTCAGCCAACTGCAGATTATTACACCCTCTGAGGCTGACAAGTTCAAATGAGGGGCACACCACGTCATAAATTCTTTTAATTGGACTCTTCAGGGAGTGTGGACCACCTTGCACAGGAAAATATACAAAATCCTGACCATTCCTCCTTTACCCCCTCCCCCCTCTCTTCTTTTTCTGGCAAACAATGTTCCTTTTTCAGATTCTAATAGTACAAATACAACGTAAAAGAGAATAGCAGTTTGATCATACTTCACCCAGGAATTAATGTTACCTTGACAGATAACTATAGTGTTTCATTTTGACAGAAGATTGAAGTTAAGTCTTTTTTCTCCTATCCTTCAAAGCACATCTGCTTTTCAACCCAAATTATTTTGTGGTAGGATAAAATTAAGTATGTTGAAATAAGGGGACCTCTTAAGACTTCTTCTTTTTTTTGGTAATTTTTTTTAAGGTCTTAGGATATAATACACTGCAAAACTGGACTTATTAACTATGAACCATACAGCACTTTGGAAAAACCTCGTGTAAATTATTGTCCTTCTCCCACATATCTGTACCTGAAAATTAGGATTAGGATTGGGATATGGAAGCCAAGCAGAGCGAGAGTTTTCCTGGTATTTGAAGGGTCCATTAAAGGCCTGTGTTATGGCACTCAGGTTGAAAACACAAACTGCTGAGGCTGCTATGCTGTTCCTGCAAAAGAAATATAAACATTAACCTAAGTAACAACATTAAGAAGTCCATTTGCTGTAAAATAAATAAAAAAGGCAGTAACTCTCCAATCCTTCAAGTAATTAACAAAGCAGATATGATCAGCCAGGAGATGATATCTCAAGATAATGATATATGATGTGCTGATTTAGGCACAGACATTGGATTTAAAATTTCTGTCAGCCTTGCTGAGTAGCTGGTGTGGGAGAAACTCAGAACTTCCTACCTTCTGCTGCTGCTCTAATACCACAAGGGCATACTTTACTCCCACATATAATCACATGCATCAGGGACACCTTTCTTCTAGTTACAAAGTTCAGGATGAGATTATTCTCAGGGCTCATTAATGTTTCTTCTATACAACCAATGGCAGCACGACAGAAGTAAGGATTTTCAACGTATGGTATGTCTCTGGACCCTATGGAACCCCTGGGTAAGACACCTCCACAAAGAAATGTTGTACAGCAATAAGAATGCAAGTTCCAGAAACCCATGAAGAGAAAACAACTTGGACTGCATACTTTAAAGATACCCCGTTAGAGGAATAAACAGGAATAAACAGCAGCCAGGCAAAACATACAATYTCCTGTTCTTGTCTTGAAAATGTGATATACATGACAATAAAGTAATTCTACACAGTTTAAACAATATAATCCAGTGACTATGAGAGCTCGTAATATGGAAAACTGCATTGTTCTCTTCCACAATTTGAGATAAAGGGATAGATAATGAAGGTGGCAGTTGCACAAATTTGCAGTTGCAGGTAAAACTGCTGACAATTGATCCACACAGCATTTTTTTTCCTTTTTTTTGTTTTTCCTTTTTTTATATTTAGCCTGTAATTTGCACAAGGCTTAAGAAAGCCTACTATAGAAACTCCAAAACGATGGAAAGAAAAAATAACCCCAGGGGACCAAATTTGCCAACAACTGAAAAAAGAGTTAGGATATATGGATTTAATAGCAGGACAAAAGAGCAATTTGCTTTCTTATGCTTGTCACTCTTATTTCAAAGAATCCCCAAATCTTGAAGTTTCATGCTAACAATTTCTGCAGAATAAATTATCGTTGGATTGTAATTCCTTGCATATATATACTATCGCTAAAGGCAGCTCACTAATATTATTAACCATACCAATGTCTTCTTGAATTTCTTGAAGTCCTTAAAGGACATCAGACTCATGCTTATAGATTTTTGGATGGTCTGAAAGAAACAAAATCAGCTTCATTATGAAGCAGTGGTCATAGTGGACTTAATAGTCACCACACATAAAGGGTGCAGGCTTTGCTATTACTCAATCTTTATTGACAGAAATGCTTCATTTTTTTCCCCACAAAATGATTCACAGTATATTTAAAAAAGCATTAGGGTACAATAAAATCATTGCAATTCTGAAGATATTGAGATTGACAAATGCTGAATGTGGTTCAGTAATATCTGATGCTGTTACACCAACAGAAAGGAATATGTTATTCCGCCTCATGGGAAACCCTGGTGCTTTTCCACCATCAGGTTGCAGGGCTGAAGGGTGGATCATACGGGTTGTGCAGATATCTCTGAACAGGTAGTCAACACAGGGAAGTAATCTTAACTCTACAAGATTTCAACAATGTCCAAAAATTTAGTTACAATATTTGATGGCAGGAACAAATATAATTTAAATGGAGCTATCAAAAAACCCACCCCCAAACAATTAACTCCTCTTTGAATAGTCCATCTCTGTTGGACAAGGCAGAATGCCAAGCTACTGGGGAAGAGGGAAGTAGCAGCAAGGTTTCAAATACTGCCCACTTTCATGTGGCAAAGGTAGTCTTACATTAGCGAGTCCTTTCTCGGAAGAGCCAGGGTGTGCTGATGGCAGCCCTGACATCCTTATGCAACCTCAGAAACTGTGGAATTTGTAGCACAGGAAACTCCATCATTCCCCAAATTGCCCGGACGGCCCTTCTGAGAGAAGAGCATTGCTCCCTTTCCATGGCCAAAGCCCCATGGATTTTCTGGAGCAGGATTCCTCTGGTCGGGCTTTCCATGGTAGGAGAGTGTCAAGGCTACTTTGACTTCTCATGAAAGATCATGTTGAACAGTGTATGAGCACGCCACCTGAAAAATACCTGTCTTCTAAGGCTCAAACTGGCCAGTAAAACAGAACAATGAAATTAAAATTMCTGTTGAAAACAGCATCAAATTTTCTTATCCCCAGTAGTCCCAAAGTCTTTACTATTCTCTTTAAAAAAGCAGCGTTAAGCTTCAATGCATTGCTCCAGTGCAGGAACAGGGTTAAGCTCGTCATTCGATGTCCCAAGTCAGGAATCATCACAGCCTGGTGTAAGCAGCCTCTCACTAGCTGTGCTCATCGCCTGAGCTGCTGGTGCAGGGGCCAGCCTGAGTCTGGAAGATGCTTAGGTGTGTTAATGAAGGACTGTACTAAAAGCAGTAGAAACTAGGTCAAGCCCAAATTCATGCTCATGGTCTAAAAAACTTAGGGATCGTAATTTGCTGGCATTAATTTGTGACTGTTTCCACCTGGTTAACGGATATTTATAGAAGGTAAGTATCCAGGTGTTTACAGAAGTAGAAAGAGGCACTGATCTACATTTTAGGTGCCCAAGTACCTTTTAAAATCCTAGGCAAAACTGACTCACAGAGCAAGACACTGCAAGCAGGTAAGAGAATCAGACATCAAAATTTGAAACCCTGTTCCAGTGGTCCGAACACKGGGCTGCACAGCCATAATGCATGGGCTGCTCTTACTGAGCAACATATGAACTCCAGTTATCATGTTTAAAGTAACAAAGGACATTTCTGAGATGAATGTCTCTTTTTTCCTAAGAGTTAAGCAACTCTTGATATCAAGCTCAGAGTCTAGGGAGCTTTTATGTCCATCCAATGTTTTAATATTTAACAAATTTTAATTTTTAAGACCAAACTGTACATTTTTTAATTTTACCTTGTTGATATAACAGGTTTGGTTAAAATTAGATTAGATTTTTGGTTTGACCCTCAAACTCACATGAGTATATGTTAGGACTAATTTAAAATATGTAAGAGCACCTCTTGTGCTCTTTTGGATAAGGTGGGCTCTTCCTGACATGGTCAAATTACATCATGTCAAATTCATGATCATGTCACATTACAAGTATAAAATATTTATTTCATAAATACATAATGTATTTATGTATTACAATAGTGAGCAAAATAAAAAATAATGTCTTTATAAGAATTTATAAAAAAGATGACTGAATAGTCTTAAACACAACTGGCTCCCTGCCATAAGGAAATATTAAGAATTCTTCCTTCTTTCACATGCCTTCAACAATTYACGTGGGAAGCATTTGGAACCGACGTTTGTTCACAACAGGACAGTGGATTGGGCAAAACAGTAGTTTGAATTTATGATGTTTACTTGRCATATGCAGAAGAGAGCAGCTCAGAAGCTTTAGTTTTTACTGTCACAAATAGCAAGAAAATAAAATATATCATGGAATTTACTTACACATTAGTGGTAAAAATCCCATAGATCAAGTCCAATTCTGGCAGGAAGAAAGTGCTCTGTAGTTCATTATAGTAAAATGGAATTTCTCCAGGGCGAGAGCAGTTCAGCCGAGCTTTCATGAAGGTAGTCCAGGTATCCTCCAGCACGAACTTGCCACCAATATCATTTTTGCACACCCGAGCAGCACGAGAGAAGACTGTTTTCCCACAATCATGTTCCACCGCATTCTCCCGGAAGAAGAAGTAGGTAAAGTTCCCAATGTCATAAGATGACACAAAATTTGGCTCTGAAAATAACAGAAGAAAAGATTATTTATCACCTTCTTGTGATATATGCACTCATGCTAACATGGAAATTGGATTTATCTTCAAGCATTAGATTTAGAAAAAACACATCTTTTATTATCCTTGCAGGGAACTGGCCCCATGACATCTGAGCAGGCCAGCTCATGTCCAGCCAGGATTATGAGCTACATGAACATGGCTAGGCAGGCTATCTGCTCTGGGTGTCTATTGCACATAACTGTGCTGGGCAGCCCTGGCCCAGCTCACTGTACTCTACCATCAAAAGCATCACTGAGTTTTTCTTCTCCACATATGGGCATGGTGTATTTTTACAACATAATTGYTTTATCTGTTGTGTTAACTCTGTTTCTGCTTTGCCACCATGCCATTATTCCATTAGCAGAATAATGGATGGTAAGCAAGTGTGACTACGCATGTGCTCAGAGGCTGTAATGAAAAGAAAGAGAATTCTACACAAGAGCATTCGATGGTAAGATAACCTAATTTCAGCCCTATCTTGCTTAAAGCTTTTGATAGTATTACAGTATTTTTTTTCTTTTTTCTTTTAAAAAAAAAAAAAATTGATTAAAAACTGATCAAAGAAACTGATGGTGATGCAGGAGAAATTAGTGAGCATCATATAAAAAAAAAATCTAGAAAACAACAGATAGTAATATTTCTTCAAACAAAAAAAAGGAAACAGTGGATACCAAAGACAATAAACATGTGGCCCATTTCCTGTAAGGATTAATAAAACTGAGGAGAGTCCATGACCTTAAGAGAGATTGACAACTGGATGAGTTCTTAAATGAAAGAAAAATTTGATACACAGATTTATGGAGAAGAGCCCCCCTTGTGTAAGGAACCATTCTAGAACACTGGTACCTCTGAGAAACAAGCAAAATTTTTGTTTTCATTCCCAAATTTTATTCTAACGTGGGAAAACAAAGAATCAAACAAAACTGTTTTAAAAACATCTATTGTGAGGAAACACTCCAAATAAATTCAATAGGTGAACATTTCTTGACACCACTATTGTATTGAAAAAAGCTGCTGTAATTGAATCTAAGCATTTTGCAGGAACATCTCAAACCTGTCAAAACTTTTGAGCCGAACTAGAAAGGCAAGCAAGCTGGCATGTCCACACAGCAGTCCAAACTCTGTCAGACAACTCTTCTCCAAAGAGGACCCAGCTCCCAGCTTACATGGCCTCTTGTGCTGCTTCCCTCTCTATCATCTGCTGTGCTGAGAGTCTCCAGGGCAGTTTTTTTGGCAGCAATGGTCATCAGCTGCCTAGGATATTGGAAGCCGAGCAGATATCATAGCGCTCTCACTCCTCCCTGTAACTTTCACTCATTATCATATTAAGCACTTCCTTGAGATTAGTCTGTAACACACCACATTTTCCCCACACTCAGATCTGCACAGGTGTTTTGCTGGAAGACAGCAACCAAATACTTTTGCGGAGAACTCGTTGGTATCCTGAGGTCTCATAAGTTACATAGTACCAGTGCATTTAAAGAAGAAAAAAAAAAAAAAAAAGTCAAAATAAAGTAGTTTGACAGGACTTGTGATAGCAATAAAGGTAAAATTGGACTGACAATATACAAAGAGCTAAACTATTAGTAACATTTTCCCTATTAGAACCTCATATCTTCATTCCACACGTGTGTAAAACTTCCATTACAATAGGGATTTTGCTTCAAAGGCTTCAAAAAACTTTAAACTTCATTATTAGAGTTTACAGATTTGTAGAAATAATTCCTAGTTGTTCATGAGCTCTCATTCTTTAAATATAACATGTAATACTGTGACACATTTACACACTAAACACTGAAATTGGAGAAAGCTGAAAAAAAGACCTTAATTTTTAACTTTTTAAATCTTTTTTTCTGTAAAAATGTGCACGTTTGCTGAATAGGTAACAGAGTAGAATGATATATAAGATTTAATTACAAGTATTAATGCTAAGATGACAAAAATATGTGGCTAAAAATCACAAAGTTGTATACTATCACATTCTAGACAGGTTAGACAGTTTTGGCAGGCATCAAATATTAAACATATATCCAGAGATACTTGCATGCAAAGTCTTTTTTCTTATTCTAAAACCTAATTACGTTTCATTCATTCTCAATACACATCAATGTTTTCAGCTCTATGGAACAAACTTGTATTTATTTAACTGAAGTATGCTAGAAAGAAAATCTTTTTAGGAATATCAGGCTAACTAAAAAAAAAAGAGTCCACTGTCCTTCATTATTCAACTTCAATTTATATCCATAACACACCTAGCTGTTATTTCTCTTAATCTGTAATGTACTTTCTTCCCTCACTCTACACAATATCCTTTTAGATTGTTCTTATACTCATGGAAGGAACTACTGTCTGTGGAGGAAAGAAAAAGCATTCACTGGTCTGAGTGTAATGTGGGCTACTTGTCCACCGTACTAAGGTTAGGTCTTACTTAAAGCAATATCCACTAAAGGTAGACATTAAGATGGTGGCCAAGAAGGCCAATGGCATCCTGGCCTGTATCAGAAATAGTGTGGCCAGCAGGACTAGGGAAGTGATTGTCCCCCTGTACTCGGCACTGGTGAGGCCCCACCTTGAATACTGCGTTCAGTTTTGGGCCCCTCACTACAAGAAGGACA